>JAEANM010019406.1:0-12371 GCA_017656035.1 Myanophis thanlyinensis | reverse complement strand
ACTTATTCCTAACCTACCCTCTCATTCTGCCCTAACTTACCTGTGGTCGTGAATGGTTGCGTAAGCATTTCACTGCACATTGTACCATGTATGACTGTGCATGTGACCAATAAAATTTGAATTTGAATTTGAGATTTGTATTTATTAGCAAAATTTAGTTCAAGCAGCCTTAATCAATGATTTCCACAGTCAGGTGTATATCTCATTTACATCCATGTTGACACTTTTTTGGTCTGATCTCTCATCTCTGTGCATTGTCAACATCAATTGAATAATAGGCAAATTTTGCAAAGCTCCTTCAATTCAATTCAAATCAAATCAAATTTTATTCATCACATACACAGTTATTTACAGTACAAAATGCAGTGAAATGTGTATGCGACCACTCACGACTGTAGGTAGTAGGGTAAAGAGAATAGTATAGACAGGGAGGGAGAATAAATTAGGGAGCGATTGAAAGAGGTAGATTATGGGAATACTGTTTAGTCCTGGGTTGTTATGGTTTGTGGTTTAGGGTCCGTATTGCCTGTGGGAAATCACTTCTCCTTAGTCTCTCTGTGTTGGCTTTCAAGAAGTGGAGGCGCTTTCCTGACCACATCATGGTGAACAGTCCGTTGTTGGGGTGGCTGGTGTCCTTCATTAATTCATTCCTGTCTTAAAGATATACCACTAATGTTTTCCATTAAAAATAGCAGTTATATTCAGTAGGATACCATGTCACAGATTTCCTTCCTTCTTCTTTTCCTAAAATATTACAAACTTTTTGACAAACAGCATTGAGGAAGGGAAGAATCCACAGCCAGTAGGCAGAGGAGATACACTTCAGGCAAATGATCTCTTTTTTATATACAATATATATCCAGGAACTTTAGTTAATGTTCTCTGAAACATAATGTTCTTGTCATTATTGCAGAGTCCTGAGATAGATAAGCAGTAGTTTGACATGATATAAGTCAAATTGCTGTGTCTCTCCCTGAAAAAGAACGGGGGGGGGGGGACCCGAAAGTTTTATCCCCATTCATATTTGTTCCCCTCTCTGAAAGGAGGAAGCCTTTATGTCAAAAGCTATTTCTAGTGCCTCAACCTCACTATGGCCTTTGATTCTATCCTTGTTACCTTGCAATAGGAAGACAATTTTGGCTATTGTTAATGTTTTCATTGCAAGGACTACAATGAAAATATTATTTATAATAATAGTATGCATAATGATGCTGGATTTTATCATTCAGGAAGGAGTGCCTTTTTAGCTTTTCTTGGGATCAGCCTTAGAAATAGAGGCGAGAGGTAACTGAATAATTGAGTCTGTTTAGTGTTTTAACGTAGGAGAGATCAAGGCATTGCATTAGTGAAATCAGCTCTTTTATTTACAGACGAAAAGCATTCCAACAAGAACAAAAAGCAAGGCAATTGACACCTATTTATACTATATACAAAGCGCGTCTCAACCAATCAGAGAGCAGGCTTTTCCTGCTCTCTGATTTCTCTGCGCCAGACTTGTGTCTCCAAGCATACCATATATGGTATAGAACACCCCTCCCTCCTTAGAACAGGCTCAGCCAATCAGGTTATAACATAGTCACGCAGGTACCCAGGGCGTTGCCTGATCCTGGTTGATCTGCGCAGTTCATTCTCATGCTCAGCAGCAACCTGTGAAGGCAGGTCTGCTGCCGCCTCTGGCCCAGCCCCCGGAACATTTGGAAACTCTGTTTCGGTTGCGGCTGGGCCCACCACTGAGGAGGCATCACTGGAACAATCTGGATTTCCAGCTAAGTTTTCTGGTTCTGGTTTTAGGGTAGGCTGTTCCCCGTGGGCTTCTCCCTCTGGCTGTTCTATTCTTTTCCAGACCTGGTTCCAATGCCTTTTCCAAATTTGCCCATCAGGAACCTGTAACCGATAAGATCGGGGGCCTGTAATTGCGGTTATTTCTCCTGGCAACCAAAGGGTCCTTCACTATAATTCCTGGCATAAACCTTGTCTCCTATTTGGAATTCCTTAAGCCTTTTATCTCTCTCATTCATTCTTTTCTGAATGTATTTGGGGTGAATCCTATCTAATTTGCTCCGCAGCCTCCGGCCCATCAATAATTCGGCCAGGCTCTTGCCGGTTGTTGTATTTGGTGTTATATGTTGTATTAGAAGGAATTCATCAATCCTATGTTGCCAGCCACCCTCTGCCATGCGCTTTAACGCATTTTTTGCCAACTTGACAAAAATCTCAGCCTGCCCATTGCTCTGGGCATGATAAGGAGCAATCAGGGCATGCCGGATTCCCTGCTCCGCTAAGAACATCTCAAAAACATTATTAGTGAACTGGGGCCCATTATCCTATACCAGCATGTCTGGAAGGCCATGGGTGGTGAAGAGCCATCTTAATGCCCTTATTGTGGCTTCTGCAGTGGTTGAATCCATTCTAACAATTTCGAACAATTTCGAGAATGCATCTACTATGATTAGAAAGGTTTGCCCCTGCATTGGGCCTGCATAGTCTATAGGGACTCAAGACCATGGGCCCCTGTGCTTTTCCCATTCCCTATATGGGGCTGCTGGGGGATTGGGTCTGGAGTCCTGGCATGGGGAACAAATAGCCACCCGCTTCTCTATAGCCTCATCCATTTTTGGCCACCAGGCATAGCTCCTGGCCAAGGCCTTCATCTTGACCACCCCGGGATGCCCTTCATGCAAAAGTTTCAACATTTTATCCCTTAACACATTAGGGATTATTACACGATCTCCCCACAAAACACAACCCTTTAACAAGGATAATTCCTGCCGCCTCACCCAGTATGGTTGAAATTCCTCTTTTACTGGTGAGGTTGGCCACCCCCTCCCCACCCAGCAAGAAACTTGTGCAAGCAGTTTGTCCTTCGATGTAGCTTTTGCAATGTCCGATGCAGCAATAAGTCCCGGTGCAAACTGATCGATGAAAAAGATAGTGTCAGCTGGGCTGGGTCTTCGACGGGGTTGGGCAAGGGGCATCGACTTAGGGCATCCGCATTTGATAGCGCTTTTTCTGGCCGATGTTGCAATGAATAGTTGTAGGCAGCTAAAAAAATCGTCCATCTTGTGAAATGCGGTGATAAGATGGGGGGGTTAGGCCTATCTCCCGCCAAAATGCCTAAAAGTGGCTTGTGGTCTGTAATCAGAGTAAATCGTCTCCCATACAAATATTCATGAAATCTCTTGACTCCAGCCACTAGAGCCAAAGCCTCCTTATCTATTTGGCTATAGTTTCGTTCGGCGGGAGACAATGTCCTAGAATAATATGCAATGGGAGCTTCATTTCCATTTGGTAGGACATGGCTCAAAACTGCTCCTACCCCATAAGGGGATGCATCACAGGCCAAAGTTACAGGGAGTGTAGCATTATATTGCACCAGAACCTGGTTTGATAGCAATAATCGTTTTACTGCTTGGAAAGCAGCTTGTTCTTTTTGTCCCCACCCCCATGTGGTCTTTTTTCCCAAAAGCCTGTGTAGTGGTTCAGCCACTGAGGCTTTATGGGGCAAAAAGGCATTATAGTTCAGCAATCCCAAAAACGCCTGCAGTTCCCCTTGATTCCTGGGTGCTGGTCTGTTTTGGACTGCCTCTGTTTTGGATTTTGTTGGGTGGATGCCCTGTTCATCTATTAAATAGCCTAAGAATTTGACTTGTTTCTTTCCAATCTGGCATTTGTCTTTTTTGAGGTGTAAGCCTGCATTTTGCAGCCTGGGAAACACGCTCCTCAACCTCAATTCCAATTCTGTTTTAGATGATGATGAAATTAAGATATCATCAAAATAAGGCACCACCCCAGGTAATCCAGCCAAAAGGCGTTCCATTAAATTTTGAAACAGGCCCGGGGCCACGCTCACTCTGAATTGGAGTAGGGTGCATTTAAATGCACCCCTATGTGTTACTATCGTTTGAGCCTCAGCAGTCTTTGGGCACACAGGCAGTTGTTGATAAGCCTGGGCTAAATCCAATTTAGCAAATATTTTTCCATCTCCTAATTGGTGCAATAAATGCTGTACCACTGGAACAGGGTAGGCACTTTGTTGCATAGCCTTATTCACGGTCGATTTGTAATCCCCACATAAATGAATAGACCCATCTGGTTTTATGGGGGTCACTATGGGGGTCTCCCAGGCCGCATGGTCTACTGGCTCTAATATCCCTTGTTTTAACAATTTATCAATTTGTTCGTCTACCTTACTTTTAAGGGCAAATGGAACTCATCTAGGTTTGATTCTAATTGGGGCAACATTGGGGTCCAAATAAAATGAAATGGGTTTCCCCTTATACTTGCCCAACCCGTTGGCGAAGAGTTCTGTAAATTCTTCCATTAGTTCCTGGAAGCTTCTGGCTGATGCTGCTGGGCTTATTTTGTTCACCCCTTCGATGTGTAGACCAAGCACTTGGAACCATTCTAGCCCCAAAAGGCTGGGTAGGGTCTTTTCGACGACAGTCAGCTCCAAGGATCCCTTGAACATTTTGAACTCGACTTGGATGGCCTTTCTCCCCACCACAGGAATCTGGTTGCCTTGGTAGTCACTGATGATCGATGTTTGTGGTTTCAGGTGTTTTCTTTTTACTTGTGGTAGCAAACGTTGCAGGTTCTTCCAAGTAATGATTGTTAGGGCTGATCCTGTATCTACTTCCAGCTCACATGGTTTTCCTTCGATGTTAATTGTTATTTTGATCTTCTGGTCTTTTTGATCTTTGGTCTTTTTTTCTGTTCAAACAGACTCTGATATGATTAGTTTTATGCTTAGTCTGCCAGTTTTTTTTTCTTTCTGGGAAAGTCCCCTTTGGCTCCCCTGTTTTTCTGTGATGGTCTTTCTGCTAAAGCAGCAGGTATGCTTGCACAACACGCTTGTGCCAGGTGTCCTTTTTTTCTGCACTTTTGGCAGGTTGCTTCTTTAAATTGGCAATCAATGCGGGGGTGTCTTCCTCTGCATCCTGAGCAGGTACCATCTTCCCAACGCTTTGATGCTTGTTTGAGTGGTTATGGTAGACACTCTCGTCTCCGCTCGGCTCGCCTTCGCTGTCATCACTTACTTGATTTATGCTTCCCGCCTTTTTTGTATTAGGAGGGCTCTCACTTCACGCTGTTTTCTGTGGCTGCTTAATGGATGCTGCTGATTTCTTTGCACATTCAGCAGCTCTAGCAATGCTAACTGATACCTTTCACGTCAGCTCTGGTTTGGCTAGCAGCTTTTGTTGGAGGATGGGGTCTTTTACCCCACACACTAACCGATCCATTAGTCGATCCTCTAGATCGTTAAATTCGCATTTTTCAGCAGCCATTTGGAGTTCTGCGATGTAATCGTTCACTGTTTTGCCCTCTTTCTGGTTTCGTTCATTGAATTGGTGCCTTAGCACCATTCTGGAAGGAGTTGGTTCAAAATGCTCCTTCAGAATCTTCTGTAAGTCTGGCATTGCATTGTCTCTACAGAATTTGGGGATATGAGCCCCTTTGTGAGCTGAAGTGTTCGTTGCCCACAGTAGCTTATGAACATGGCTCTTTTCTTATTGTCGCTGACTCTCTCCAGATCGTTCGTCACTAAGTAGCTTTGGAATCAGATCATAAATGATTCTCACTCCTCGGAGTCGGGATCAAATGGCGCTGGAGGTACATGAGTCGGTATTCTTGTGGATCTTCTGGAGTCTTTTCAGGATCAGGTCTTCTTTGGTCTCTCGGATCCCACCTTCGTCGCCAGTGTTTTAACATAGGAATGAGAGACCAAGGCGTTGCATTAGTGAAATCAGCTCTTTTATTTACAGACGAAAAGTGCTCCAACAAGAACAAAAAGCAAGGCAATTGACAGCTATTTATTCTATATACAAAGCGCGTCTCAACCAATCAGAGAGCAGGCTTTTCCCACTCTCTGATTTCTCCGCACCAGACTTGTGTCTCCAGCCATACCATATATGGTATAGAACAAAAGTGAATTCCAAAGTCAATCAAAGTTAGAAAATGCACTAGACTAGAACTTGCTCTGTCCCTGCCAATGCTATTGCTCATTATCCAATAAACATGTTTTTTTTAAAAAAAGGAAAATACAAAATAATTTGCTAGATTGGATTGGGAAAACATTGGCAATATTCCAATGAATGAACTCAATTTGGCGTTTGTCAGCTATAAGTACTGCATCAAAGCCTGACTCTGCAATATTATTATTCTATTAGTGATAGGATATTACAATTCTAGTAACAGAAATCTGACAAGGAAGATAGTGAAGTGGTAAATAATGTCAGGTATTTATGATCAATAGTAAAAGACTCAGCAGCCAAAAAATGTCATGGATTAGCACTTGACAGAGCAGCAGTGAAAGCCTTGGAAAAGGTATTCAGGTGTTGTTTTGTGTCATCATATTGAGGATGTTTTTATATGAAAGTGAAAGTTGGATCTTGAAGAAGCAGTTAGGAAAGTTCTTGATGCTTTTGAACTTGAGGTTGGAAAAGATCCTTTAAAATACCATGGATATCCAAGAAAATATTTAAATGGATCCCAGAATAAGAAGAATGAGGTCAAAAAGATAAAATGATTTTTTGCAGCCTTACAGTCAAAGTACTTTTTTGTGCGTACAACAAAATAGAACACTCTATTTTGACCATCCTGTCGATACCATATCTGTGGTAATTTGTTAAAAGAGGAAATGATTGACCATCAGCTATGAACCAAATGTGGGACTAATCAACTTTTTAATTTCATGTTCCTTTTCCTTTCTTACCTACTTGGGTCATAAGTACCCCCAGGGAGGTCCGTCGTAACTTCAAATAGTCACTAAGCAACCAATCATATGTATCCTGATGCACTTACTTCTTCCCAAAGAAGAGTAAAAGACCTTTTATGAGGTCAGCCTGGCATCAGCACTACTAAAGTAGTGCTTTAACTCTTATAATCTGGGCCATCGATTTAATCTTTTTAATTATATTTTAACTTTTCTATGTGTCTTGTTTTAAATGGCTGTACACCGCCCATACCATGTTTGGTATAGAACATTTAGCATTTTTGATTTTACAGCATTCTCAACCACGTGTGAGGCCAAAACACAATATAGGGGGTGGATAGTCTGCAAAGCATCCATAACACTGTTCTCCAATACTTCAGTGCTGACCCCTGCCCAAAATTTGCCACCAGTTGTCTCATTTATCCAATGGTAGAACCAACTACATCTCATTTGCTCCTGGGAACAGTCTTGGGCTGTTATTTCTTCTGACTGACTTAAAAGCTGCATGCCTGGGTAGTAATTCTGTTTTAACCAAGTGGTCCTGATGTTAATTCACAGCTGCTTGTCAACATTTGCTTGACGTGTATTTACACTGGCCTCAAATTATGTTTCTAAGGCAGTTTTCCAAGAACTTTTCAAATGGATAATTTTCTTCTCTCCTCCTGTGCTGAGTGAATGTAGAATCTATTGGTATTGCAGTAGAGTATCGTATAACAGCTTGGCCTCATTAGATATAGGGTTCTTTGCAATTTTTGTATGATTTTTTTCATGAAATAAATATTATATGATTGATAATAATTTCTTCTAATTTACTGGCAACAAATCCCATCACATATCCCTTGCATTAAGTAAGCAATGGAAAAAGATGGTTTTATTTCAAGCCAAGCTGATAAAAATATACAAAGAGAGGTGGTTGCAAACTTTATTGGTAAATTTGTGAAGTAAATAAGCAGCAAACAAAATGTGCAAACTCACATACATTAGAGCAAACTCACAGTGTCATGGCAGCATCACATGACAAATCAGGACCTTTTTCCCCTTTGCTAAACTGGGTGGGGGCAAGGCCAGCACGGAATACATCTGACCCGTGGGCTGTAAGTTTGAAAGCCCTGCACTAAAAAAATCAGATCCAGAAATATCCAGCAGGCACAAGAGTAGTCAAGTGAAGTCCAAAGTCCATATAGAAATAACACTTAGACTTATATACCGCTTCACATTGCTTCTATAGCCTTCTCTAAGAGATTTACAGAGTCAGCATATTGCCTCCAACAATCTGGGTCCTCATTTTACCCACTTTGGAAGGATGAAAGACTGAGTCAACCTTGAGCCTGATGGGATACAATCTGCCAAATTGCAGGCAGCCAGCTATCAGCAGAAGTAGCTGCAGTACTGCACTCTAACTGTGCAACTTCTGCTCTATGTTGTAAAAAAGTCATCAGCTGGTGCTGGTCCACAGTTACAATCATGAGAATTCAAGTCAAAAGTCAAGTTACATGGAATCTGGGTAAATGAAGGGTTGTTTCCAATGTAGAGTTTGTGCTTGCTGCTCCATTTTAATAGAAGCAGTCCTGATATAGTTTATTTAGTGGAGTGAGACTCCTGCCATAGAAGCAGTCTTACTGATGTACTTTCTTTGCAGCTTGCCTTGTGTTGGGCGGGGATGATAATTCTGGGCCCTCATTTTTGGAGAGCAATGGCAGCTGTATTTCTTGATTACTTGCCAGGCCCACATCCTCTGCTTGCTCAGACAGCAGTCTATCTGATGGCTCTAGAATTGGCTGTTTGTCATCTGCCAGCATTTCTGAAGCTCTGAGTCTGACCCCATCATGACAAAGACTTTATAATCTAGATCCGATACTTCAGAACTGGTTGTTACATGACTAAATATATAGAGGTCCACAAAAGAAAGCAATTTGAAAGATCAGATATTGTCTGGCACAGTTTAAATAACCAAACTACCAGAGTATTTTATTCAGTTTAATATTTTTAGTTGCTACAAGTACCATGTAAAAAAGTATTTGCTAGGCAAGACGCCAACTGGATGACTTTTGGCCAGTCACTCTCTCACAGACCTAGGAAAGGGTCTGAGAAGAAGGAAATGGTAAACCTCTTCTGAAAATCTAGCCAAAAAACCTTCAGGGATTTGTACAAGCATTCATCAGCTATCAACACTGGAAGGGAAGGATAAAGATAGACATTTATGAATAATTGTCTATATGTGATTCCTTTCATGTAAACATTTTTGTCACCCAAAAGAATATAATTGATGAAGCACTTCCTCTATTTCATTACACTTGAATGTTCTTACACTGTTTGGTCCACTACAAACTCTCTTTTCAAATGAAAGATTATCAAAGGACTTAGAAAATGCGGACAATTGTATATTAAATATGATGAAATGAAAATAAGACTTTCTTGGGCAGTACAGTTACAAAAATATCCATTTTTATTAACTTTCCATATCAAGTTAAGCTTAACACACACACACACACACACACATTAACATGGGGATTGAATCTAGATGAATTAGCTTTGAAATGTTGAAGAAATATCCTATCTTAACATTCCTTTCTACTGTTTAGCTGTAATAATGAATACGGAATTTCCTGAAGCCCTCATTTCATATAAAGGAAAGATAAAAAAAAGTTGATTGTGATTTAAATGTTTAAATTTAACATTGTAGCATTCTTAAAGAAACTTTGAATTTGTGCTTTTCAAGAATACATATCATTTCTATACCTTGGAGTGAACAGACATTGAAAACCAAGGAGTGTTGAATATCTCTTGAGCAGTGATATCTGTGGGTCTCTAATGCAAAAATACATCAAGAATTTTTAATATTTAAATCACAATCTACTGTGGGAAATGCTCTTGAAGTAATGATAAGCAAAACAGATTTGTTGATAGGTAAAATGTTTCAATATGTACTCAAGAAACTTGGGCTAGTAAGCCATTAGACATTTCAGTTCTAAGAGATTCTTGCTAAGGGATTCTTGCTAGCCCATATATTTTTTTCTATATCAGTTCCCTTTCTGTCACAATTTCTTCTACCCCTCTTTTCTGCTCCCGTAAACTTTGATTGCACTTGTTCCATTTATTAATGGAACAAGCTTTTTTTATTGTTACCAATCCCTGCCCCCAGTTTCAGCTTGTAACATTTTGTCATCTCTTTCTGACAACAATTTCATTTTATTCTTGCCCTTTTGTTAATTCTCTTTACTCAGATTCTTAACTTGCATCTGCTCTGCTTCTGTCTATCTTTCATCATCCTACTTCCTTGTTCCCATCAGTTGTAAGAGATTGTCTCTCAGCTAAACTGACATTTGCCTAGCTCAATCTATGTGATAACAAACTAACTAATCTTTTTTCATTCCTCAAAGATTCTGAAAATGTGGTACTCAAAGAGGACAGCTTCATTTCATTATTCTATATCTCTTGAATTAAATCGTAAGCTAAAATATGAGGAAGCACTATTTGCTATCATCATAGGGTGTCAAACTTGATTGTATCACAATGTTTTTAACTTTTGTGGAGCCAGAGTGGGTGTGGCCTGAACATGATGCCTCTGGCCTGCAGGCTGCCACCCCTGATCTAAAGTAAGGGTGGAAAACTTTGGCCATCCAGATATTGCTGAACTGGCTCCTGAAAATGGCCAATAGTGAGCAATGCTGATAGGCATGGTTCAACATCATCAAGATGACTATAGGTTCATAACTCTTGAAAATGTTGGATTCAATCCTATCAACATTTTTTTGACAGAGTCCTCATCCATCACAGTGAGATTTATTTCTGTATAAAATCATGTTGAAGTAAGCCTCATTTGAATAAATTGAATTTCTTTCTTAATAACTATAGTGTAAAGATACTAGGTTGCTCTGTATGTGCTGTGAATTCCCTATTTCTACTGACGTGCCTAATGCAAGTTTTATAAAAGCATCCAACTAAAATGTTGAACTAACATGTAATGGATTACAGAAAACCAAGTTTATTTACTTGTCTAAAAAGGAGTGCTAGAAGAAGTTTTAAGCTAAGTAAATCAACAGTAGATATATTTATTCTTGATTTATTTCCAGTATTTATGTTGTGCTTAATAGATTGTTGGTGCAGTTAAGAAATCCTTCCCATAAATATGCAAACACAGTCTCATACAGCTTAGTCTTCCAATGAACCTGGATATAAATTAATTCCTGATAATGCTGAAACATATCTAAATTAAACAGATAAACAAAATGAATAGTGAGGGAGTTGCTTATACTGCCCTTACAAACTGCATTTGGGAAAACCATAGATTGATGTTTACAAAGCTAATGTCCAGGCATTCTGAAAAAATCAAGGTTGATCATCTCATATATTTTGGTGCACTTTTCTTATATAGAAGTAAACCATCAGGGAGATGAATACAGAATCTATAGTACAGTGCAAAAGTGTTAAGCAGTTGGGCAAAATGCTGTAAATTAAGAATGCTTTCAGAAATAGAAGTGTTAATAGTTTATTTTTATCAATTAATAAAATAGAAAGTAAATGAACAGAAGATAAATCCAAGTCAAATCAATATTTGGTGTGACCACACTTTGCCTTCAAAATAACCTCAATTCTGAAACTTCCACACTTTGTCAGGGATTTTGGAGAATTAGAATCATGTGTATAATTAACCATTATACCATGCAGGTGCTAATGATGAATTTCATATATATGTTGAAAAATAGTCATTAATTGAAACAGAAACAGCTGTGTAGGAGGCTTAAAACTGGCTGAGGAACAGCTAAACTCTGCTAATAAAATGAAGTTGCGGAAGATAGTTTCATGACAAAAGTGAGTACAGGAATAAGACCAATGGTGGGCTGCACATATTTTAAAAACTGGTTCTGAGAGCGTGTGCTTTATTTGTGAGTGTGCCCTTCGTGTGAGTGGGGATTTCAAGATGTAGATACAGTGATTGGCCAAGGAAACGTAATGCAGTAGGTGAAAGCTACATTATGCTTAATTCTCTTTGACATCAAAAGATGTCCAGCAGTGCCATCAGCACAGAATTGGCAGAAACTAGTGGGACACAGGCAGTGGTGGAATTCAAATTATTTTACTGCTGGTTCTGTGGGCATGGCATGGCTGAGGTGGGGTCATATGACTGGGTGGGCAGTTTCTGTAAGCAGGGCAATAAAGATTAGGTTAGAAACAACTCCAGAATGTTTTTTTCCTGCCTTCCTTACAGGATTAACCCTGTAAAGTGGAAAAAAACCCAAAAGGTTATTTCTTCTAACAACTGGTTCTCCGAAATGCTTAGAAAATTTGTTACCGGTTCTTAGTGAACCTGCTAGAACCTGCTGAATTTCACCTCTGGACCCAAGTAGTCCTATTTACCATCCAGAGAAGTCTCATCAGAAGTGGTCTTCATGCAAAAATTGTGGCCAAAAAGCTATATCTCTGATGTGGAAACAAGGCTGTGTACAACTGGGCTAAAGAAAAATGGCAGCAGGTTAGTGGTGTAATCCAAATCAGTTTTGTTTGTGCATGCAATTGGGCGGCTGGGGCTCTTGATCGGGTCGTGCCCTTGTGGCCTCTGACTCGGCGTCAATCCCAGTTGATTTTCCGAGGAGCTTAGGGAGATGAAGCACCGAAAAAGAGGCCTAGAGAGACGTTGGAGGGCTAGCCACTCTGAGTC
>JAEANM010019405.1:0-12372 GCA_017656035.1 Myanophis thanlyinensis | reverse complement strand
GTAAGATACTGTGATCAACAGTATCAAAAGCCACTGAGAGGTCTAATAGGACCAGGACAGAGGAACAACCCCTGTCCAGGGCTCTCCAGAGCGCCAATCCACCAATGCGACCAAGGCCGTCTCCGTGCTGAACCCAGGCCTGAAGCCCGATTAAGCTTAATTTGCTTATTATAACTAGAAGCCCACCCTTTGAACTCAACAATTGGTTCACACCATAATGATTAGTGAAACTGAATAGAAAAAATATAGTGAGCACTTAAAATATTCACAACCAGTAATGAGAAAAGTATGATGGGCAAAATATATCTTGTTAAGCTACTCTTATAAACAAGGCAGGAGATTGCTCCTTGATGCAACATTTAACTAAGGTTTCAGATGCTGCAGTGGAATGCATACACAGTGTAAAAGTTGTTTTAATTATAACTGATAATCAAGTCTGTGGTGATTAAGAACATGTTAGTAATAATTTTTGCAGCAAGTATCATTAGATTATGATGATGTGATTCCAACTTTGCTTAGAATGAGAACTTTGCTGTTTGTAATTAGGATGTAGTATTAATTAAAAAGACAAATATCCAAGAGAAACTACCTATTTATTTCATAAGGACATATTAACGAAGTAAAGGAATCATGCAAAATGAAATTTGGGTAATTTGTTTCTGAAATGAGATAAATTTCTGCTGAAGATCCCTTTCTCTATATGAAAAGCATGTTATTTGAATGCTAAATATTCTGTGCCAATGAAACATTTTACTAGACTGTTAATCCTGCTAAAATAGTAAAATATTTGCTTTAATCCAAATTTAGCCCTCTTCAGCTAATATGCACACAGAGCTTAAAGATAGAAAAGCTAATGAAGCCTCTAGATGAGGTTTTAAAAGTTTTAATCAGCCACCCGAAAAGCTGAAACAGGCTGGTCCCTGTTCTTTTAGCACTTTCAAAGTCATCTAGGAAGCTTGATAGAAGTGAAACTCTGAGATGGCAAGAAAGGGTTTTTTTTTTAAATTTTTTAACAAGGCAACTCTGTAAATAGAACTGACTATACATTAATGGCCATGCTCCTAATGGCAGATGGTCTTTCAACAGTAACTAGAAAGATCAAAATTACTGATCATTATCCAGTCATAACTGATTCAGGACTGTTATCCTTGGCCTCTTTTAACCTGCAGTGGAAATAAGTGATGTGAGAGCATTTGGGATTGCCACTGGAAATCTCATTAAAGAAAGTCTGGGAGACATTGAGGCTGCTGTGAGGGATGAAAGAATTGGCTCCTTTA
Source organism: Myanophis thanlyinensis (assembly GCA_017656035.1). NCBI lineage: Eukaryota > Metazoa > Chordata > Lepidosauria > Squamata > Homalopsidae > Myanophis > Myanophis thanlyinensis. The sequence goes on along the minus strand of JAEANM010019405.1, from coordinate 11,095 downwards.
ACATTTAGAAGCAATCTAGTTCAAACAGCTAAAATAAAAGACCAGATCAACATTTGCAAAGAAGAGTTGCTCCATGAGTGAGACTGGCAGTCTTTGAATGTGATAAATAAATAAGTAAATAAATACACAAAAGGGGCAAGTTATTATAAAATCCTTAAACTGAAACTAAAAGGAAAATTTCAGATCCATGGAAATTAATTCTAATATAATTAATCTTTGCTAGATTAAGCAGTACTGAGTCTGATAATGAATCTTCTAAACTTTTAACTGTCATATTGAAAATAAAAATAAAAATGCAGTTCACGGTCTGCAGGGTTCAGATGGCTTTAAAACTTTTAATATAATAGTAGTTCATGAAATGCTTAAGTATTATTATGTGGACCTATGTACGTACAGTACAATCATCCTAGGAAGTAAAAACAAAAAGTTATCTCCAGAGGTGAAATTCAGCAGGTTCTAGCAGGTTCCCTAGAACGGGTAGTAAATTTTCTAAACAGTTTGGAGAACTAGTTGTTAGAAGAAATCTCCTTTTGTTTTTTTTCCACTTTACAGAGTTAATCCTATAAGGAAGGCAGAAAAGAAATATTCTGGTGTTGTTTCTATCCTAATCTTTATTGCCCTGCTTACAGAAACTGCCCACCCAGTCACATGACCCCACCAAGCCACACCCACAGAACCAGTAGTAAAAAAATTTGAATTCCACCACTGGTTATTCCGTATTATTGTAGCTTCCTTCCATTTCTGAGGAACTGAAATATAGAATGACCAATATCAGTGCAGGAACTGAGATAATTAGGGTTTAAAAGGTAACAAAGCCATTGTCTTACAAAGTATTGTTTAAGTCAGGGGGTCCCCAATCCCTGGGCTGTGGCCCAGTACAGGGCCATGGCCTGTTTCAAACTGGGCTGTGCAAGAGATGGGCAAGCATATGCACATGTGAAGTTCCATTCATGCAAGCAGGGTGTTTGTGCTTGTGTGCGAAGCTCCACTCGTGGATCTTAGCGTATGAGCACAAGCTCCGTCTGTTTGTGTGCTCTCTGCTCATATGAGTTGAGCTTCAGGTACCCTCTGCGCATGCATGAAGCTCCATTCATGCAAGTGGAAAGCACACATGCCCACCACTTGCATTAATGGAGCTGTGTGCATGCATGTGTGTATGCCACTCACACGCCCCACTCCATGCTGGGCTGCCAAAGTGGAAAGGTTGAAGGATGCTTGGTACCATATTGGTTTAAGAAATTTAGATTATGCATCTTCTTATAGATACACAACTGAATTTCATAAAGTGAAACAACTAGAACTTTGGCCTTGAATAATTTAATTGCAGTTGGATCAAAACTAGTCCCATGTCACTTTGCAAATTTAATAACAGCTAGAAATGCTTTGGGGGCTTTTGTAGCTATTGTAATGCTTTTGCTTCATTTTTCCAAAAGTTAAAGGATTAAAAATAAATGCCCAAATCTGTAAAGAATTTCACCTATTGAATAATTCTACTGGAGGAAGAAACATCAATTATTAGTGCTATGCTTTCGACACTACTCTAATAGTTGAAAACGCAAATGATCTGTAAGCTTAGTAATGAAAGTCAAGGAGCAAGGAACACAATGAACAAATAGAACTACAATTAAATGAGAGAACACAAGCTAATTATAACAGGTTCAGAAATTAGTCTGAGAAGTGACAATACATTTACTGAACTGGTGGATAGCTTCTGACTGTTCAGATTGATTATCAACAGTGAAGAAACCAGCATTCAACAGACATGCCATAGGCTAACATGTGGTAGAAGAGGAATCAATGACATGGAAAAGATTTCAGATATCACAACATGTGTATATAACGATCAGAATTGTGCAGGGAACAGTTTTCTTCATGACACTTGTCAGTGTAGATGTATTCATGAACTGGAATAGACATAGCAACAGGTCAGCCCATGGGGACTGTTTGGTAACTGAAACAGTACTTGTTGTGTGAGCCACAAGGGATGGCTAGGAGCCTGGGCGTGGCTTAGCTTAACTGTTCTGTATATAGGAGAGTTTGTTTCTGTTTGCTAATGCTCCTGTTCCTATGCTACTTGCTATTTTCTTTTTCTCTCTATGGGTAGCGGTAAGTAAGCCTACATGGGTATTGTGTATATGCATTGTTTTATATTATATAAAGAAGTCTCTTCTATTTAATTGAATCCTGCTTAATTATTTTACTGTGTGCTGGCTGGATTGCAACAAACTCTGACAACACATTATGGAAGTGACAGTTGAACTTTGAAGAAACAGAATAAAAAGAATGTTTATGTTTTTGAAGTTTGGTGTTAGAGAATATTCCTGAAAATACCATCAATAGTGAAGAAACTGATAAATATCAAATAAATCCAATGTTCTCAATCAAGGCAAATAACCAAATTACCAATATTTTGTACAATCATGCAAAGACTTAGCTCTCCAGAGAAATGTATAAATGCTGAGAAAAATGAAAGGAAAAAGACAAGTGATCAGTAACCAAATGTTCCACCACAATTCCATCTCTTCATTTTATCAGAAGATGGCATAAGAGTTCTATTCCTACTCATTCCTACTTCCTACATTCCTGTGTGTGTGTGAGAGAAAGAGAGGGGAGGGAGGGAGGAAGGGAGGGAGAGAGAAAGGGAAAGAGATGAATGAGCATGGAGATAGAAATAGTATTTTTTTTCTAAAAAATTACAACTCATGCTTATTTTTTTATTTAGAAAATTTATATTGCCACCTATTTGCACATGGCAACTCCAGGAGGCTTACAGGAATGTAAAAACATCATATATAAAAATAGAACTAATAAAAGAAAATAAACAATAAATAAAATAATATAATAGCACTCCATCTTGGCGACAACACATCACACAAGCCATTTAATGGGCTCCATCTCACTCTGGATTCTCCAGACCTGCTGGCAGAACCAGGTCTTCAGCACTTTCTCGAAGAGTGATAGAGTGGGGGCCATTCTAATCTCTGGGGAAATGATGTTCCAGAGAGAGGGAGCCACCACGGAGAAGTCCCTTCTTCTGGGTCCCACCCGGTGTATCTCCCTAGGCTAGGGGATGTGACTGGCAACATTACTTGCCTCCTCACTCTAGTGGGTTGGGTAGATGTGACCGGCAAGAGACAGTCCCTCAGATAACCTGGTCTCAAGCTATAAAGGGCTTTAAAGATGACAACCACCACCTTGACTTGCACCCGGAAGTAAATCAGCAACCAACGTAGCTCCCACAGGAGAGGTGATAAATGTGCACACCAAGGTCTGCACAAAACCATGTGGGCTGCTGCATTTATTCCTCATTATTGTCAGTTTTACATAGATAGTTGACATCAGTCAATCTCCAGGCCTTCTGATATATATTATTGGCAATGTATGCTAAATGAAGATCTTATTTCCTTAAATTTCACAAATTCTTTGACCTTGATTGCCTACAGATGGATAGTCAATTATTGTAATCGGGAAGGGGCTTTACTTTGCTATCTTATGGTGGCTCAGTGGTTAGAATGCAGTACTGCAGGATACTTCTGCTGACTGCCAGCTGACTGCAAATTTGGCAGATCCAATCTCACTGGCTCAAGATTGACTCAGCCTTCCATCCTTCTGAGGTGGGTAAAATGAGGGGGCAATATGCTGACTCTGTAAACTGCTTAGAGAGGGCTGTGAAAGCACTGTGAAGCAGTATATAAGTCTAAGTGCTATTGCTATTATGGTCCATTATTGCAGTAATGTAATTCAGTTTTTCATTCCTAAAACACTCCATCCTGGACTTTAAGGTAAGTGCTGTTGATCAATAGCCAGCTCAGCCTGATAAGACAGCACTCCTTGGCAGGATGGTCGAGGACAGAAGAGCTGATATAGTTTAGTTTCATTAACATTTCCTTGAACGTGTGTGAGAATGAGGATGGATACCTGACTCAGTTCTACACAGTGAGTATTTGAGGCAGCATTGAGGATGACTGTCAAAAACAGTCAGATTCAGGGATCATTCCCAAAGAAGCTCAAGAGAAACGAGAACCCATGGTTTGGATCACATTGGGACAAATCAACAATTATTGGATTCCCAATTGTTAAGTTTCTTTCTTGGTTGTGAGCCGATTGATGTTTCAGGTTTGACGTCAAAGTCCATGAAGATTTATGCCCTGGATTCAGAGGTGAAATTCAGTAAATTTTCTAAGCAGTTCCGAGAACCGGTTGTTAGAAGAAATCTTTTATTTTTTTTCCCCACTTTACAGGATTAATCCTATGAGGCAGGCAGGAAAGAAACATCCTGTTGTTGTTTCTAGTCTAATCTTTATTACCCTACTTACAGAAACTGCCCACCCTGTCACGACTCCCCCAGCCACGCCCACAGAACCGGTAGTAAAAAAATCGAATTCCATCACTGCCTGGATGCCTGTTTAATATCAAAGTGTTTACCTCAAACAAAGCCTGGGATCTATGATCATTCTAGGTAGATGGATGCCATGGTTTACAGTGAGGCTTTCAGATCGATCCAACATAAATATAATCAGAACTGATTGACTCTGGCTTGACTTATTCTATCGGGTTAGTTCAGACTAAATAAAACTGTACAGATCTTTCTCCGCTCCGTGGTAGAAAACCAAAGTTTAATTACTGTTAAATGTTACGCTACAGCTGGATAGAAAAACCCGTTTTATATATATCTAAGAGCGAGATTTAGCGCAATGAAGAGTCTGGCGAACCGCAAACATAAACCGACCAATTTGTCTACTAAACTCCCATCAAGAGCTCCTCGATTTCCTACACCGTAAAGCTCACGCATGCGCAAGAGGCCACCGTTTCCCCCCCCCCCCCCACCACGTGGGCCACCTTTTATACAGTACTCTTTTGTCTTGCGGCCTTCCTTTCCGGGACGAAACGCGATTGAATTACGAAATGCTTATTGGCGCTTATTCGCCAGCTAATCAGAAAGCGTGTTCTGATTGGCTGTTTTGAGCGACGACATCCCTCTTTAGTCCGTAGGCCGGCTTGCTGCTCTCCTGCTCCGGGTGGTGAGTGAAGGCGGTTCCGGGCGCGGAATGGACCGTAGCAGTTGGTGAGGAAGCATCGGTTTCGTGGTTGGTGCTCTGGGTTGAAGGAGGGAGGGAGGGTGGGGGGAGGGGAGCGAGCCCTTAGCCTGGCCGCGCTAATTATCCGGACGTCACTCTTGATGATTGGAGGGTTCTAAAGGATCAGCAGCCATCGGTGCACTTCTCTTTTTCATCAGCCTCTCCCGACTGAACGGGGGGAGAAAGTGGCTTTAGTTGGTTAGTAGTAGGTCGAAAGCATCCATGTTTCATGGCAGTCTATCTCTGGGTGTTATATTCTAGCCAAGGAGGAAAAGAAAGGGCTATTGTTGTTTTGTGGCTCTTCCTTGGGGCCATCAGTCTGAATAAACAGGATCTGCTTTGGTTTTAATCAGAGAGGCAATTCTTGCATAATAGAGGGCAGGCTGCCTGTCTACTAGCTGAGAAGGAGGAACGTGTAGGAGAGGAGTTTCGCCAGGTGCAGGATTTTCCGCTCATGGCGTGCTGCAACTTGCCAAAATATCTTAGCACTGCACAATCTTCTGTGCAGAGAGCTCTGATTGTCATTCCTGGGATCTGTTGGAGCCGCTCTCCCAGCTTAGGAGTCCCAGCCCTGAAGCCTCCAACCACAACTGGGACCTCTTTGGCCTTTACCAGGGAGTCCTCGCAATTGCGACCACCATTGAGCCCAACATTTCTGTTGCTAAGTGAAACATTTAAGTGAGCTTGCCCCATTTTATGATTGTTCTTGCCGCGGTTAAGTGAATCACTGTGGTTGTTAAATGAGTCAAACTGTTAAATGAATTTGGCTTCGCCATTGACTTTGCACATCAGAAGGTCGCAAAAGGGGATCACGTGACCCTGGGACACTGCAGTCATCCTAAATATGAGTCGATTGCCAAGCATCTGAATTTTGATCACATGACCATGGAAATGCTACAACAGTCATAAGTGTGGAAACTGGTCATAAGTCACTTTTTTCAGTGCTGTAACTTTGGTCACTAAACAAACAGTTGTAAGTCGAGGATCACCTGCATTTCCATATTCTCTCTATTTCCTCCTTCAGGCCCTAATACTTCTCCAGCTTCTCATACTCCTTGCTCCTGATGTTGCTGTCATTTGGCACTGCTGCATCTATCACCACCATTGTCTTCTGGTTTTTGTCTATTACCACAATGTCTGGTTGATTGGCCAGTACTTGCCTACCTGTCTGTCCCAAATTCAGTCTTCCCCTGTGATAGAATTTATTGGGAGGGTGGGTTATGAGTTCTTCTTAGTTCTGTTCTTCTTAGTTCAACTGGTGGATGTCAGAATAAAATGAGAAGGATGGGGAGGACCATGTATGTTAATCTGGATGTTTTGAAAGAAAGGGAGGATATAAACTGTTACAAAAAAAATAAAGTTTCTTGCAAATCCTTGATAAAAAGTTGAATGGTAAACATAGAAACCTAATTTCTAAGATCTGTGATCCCTAAATTGTTGATGTAGCCATTTAGGTTTCCCCTGATTTGAGGTGTGGAAAGTGCACCTAGGATATTTGTCAATGCAAGAGTATACATGGGAAATTAGGAAGGAAAAAATTATACCATAAGTCTTTTTAATTCTGATAGCAATGAGGAGTGATAGCAATAAAAATTTTTAATTTAGTTCATTGATTGTAGATGTAGAGTAGATACATAGATAATATTCATGTAGCTGCAAATAGGTCATCTGGTTACGGGCATAACATGAAATGTACTCTTATCTGAGTTCTACAGCAACACCAAACAGGAAATGCTTGCAAAAGTCCCAATACATTTGTATAAGCAGTCAGTTGCTATTCTGTATCTATTGTAAATCCAATTTAAAAGATTGAAATTTTACTTTAGAATTATATCCCACTTTATGATTAGTGGTAATTAACTATATAAAGTGCTTAATCATGGATTTAAATACATATATTTACTTTTGATTGTCCTGTCTTCTCTGTGACCTTCAAATTATTATAGTTGTGTATAGTTATGTTTCAAGACATTAGATTGTTGAGAATGCAGCAAAATGTTTTGAGTACCATAAAACTGAAATCTTGTTATTTAAAGTAAGATGATAGCGATTAATATTGGAAAGTATTCAGTGAAAATTCAAAAGGGTTTTTATTTAGGCTATTTGGTGAGTTTCGTTTGGAAATCTTCAATATCTATAGAAGAGCTCTGTACTGGTAGTCTGTGACTTACGACCACAATTGAGCCTAAAATTTCCATTGCTAAGAAAGATAGTTGAGTTTTGCCTTATTTTAGTACCTTTCTTGCCACTGTTGCTAAGTTAGTAATATGGTTGTTAAGTGAATCTGGCCTCCTCATTGCTATCAGAAGCTTGCAAAAAGTGATCACATGACCCTGGGACACTGCAATCCTACTAGTTGCCAAGTGGCCAAATTTTAATCACATGATGGGGATGGTGCAGTAGTCATAAGCATGAAAATTAGTCATAAGTCACTTTTATCAATGCCATTTTACCTTCCAACAGTCACTAAATGAATAGTTGTAAATTGAGGAATACCTGCATATAATAGTGAGTTGGGATGAATAATAGTTTTCACCAGCGTCTCACCATTTACTCACCACTTATATTTTTTCCCTTGGTCTTTAAACCAGCAGTATCAATCTGCAAGTTATTTACGAACCTCATGGATTCTGAAACCAGGGTGGATAAAAATCAATTTTTTAAAAAATCGGATTTTTTAAAATTTAAATCGGATTTTTTTTATTTTTACCAAATTTATTTTAATAAAATGCTTTTGGAGTAAAAATCTATCTAAAGATAATTTTCTATTTAAGATACATTAATAATTTAGTTTATTCAGCATGAAATGGAGCTTAGTTATGTAGCATGAGGCTACATATTCTGCAATATTGGGACTGTCGGGACTGACCTACAATTTTATCAACAGCGGGTCAGAGGAGGAGCCACTGCAGGACAGAGATGACAGTTGCTCTTTAAAAATTATGATTTAAATCAAGTTGATTTAAATTAAGCCTTTTTACTAGTGATTTAAGTCATGATTTAAATCAAACCCACCCTGTCTGAAAGTAAAAAATAGAATTCTTAGGTATGGAGCTAGGAAACAAAATAGTAAGGTTTATGCATGTTCAGTGGACCCAGAATATCAAAATGTTAATTGACATTTGGGAAATTGGGAGAGGAACGGAATAGAACAGTGGTGGCGAACCTGTGGCATGCATGCCAGAGGTGGCATTCAGAGCCCTTTCTGTGGGCATGCGTGCTATTGCTCCAGCTCAGATTCACAGCATTTCTCCATAATGTTTCTCGCCGTTGTTTGCAGGGAAACAGAAGTTTACTTGCAAGCTGCAACACAGAAGCTTGCAAAAGAAAAAGACCTTGCCTCTTGAGGAGCTGCAGGTGTTGTGATGCCCCGCCTCACAGCTGGTCTTCGGGTCTTCGCTGCACGCATGCACACGCCTTACAGTTTGGGCACTTGGTCTCTAAAAAGTTCGCCATCACTGGAATAGAGTATGAATTCCAAAGGAGGGATACTACAGTATGAAACTTTTTATGTAACTTTCGTAAGACAATGTAATTATGTAACTTTCAATAAGATAAGGGCAATGAATAGGTGATAAGCTACCATGACTTTTTTGGTATCAATTCAAATCTTTTTTAGGCAATAGAAATATTAGAGCTTCAGCAATATGGCCTTATACCAATTTTGATAATTTAATACCTTATTATTTATAACAACCAAAAGAAAAGATCTAAAAATATATAGGTTATTCCTAGAATGAGAAATATGATATGTACCATAGGGATTAAAGGAAGCTTGGGTTTCTGATCTTGGTTATCCCAAAAATGCAAAAAAGTTGACAGCAGTTATAGAAACTGATTAGATTCACTCCAGAAGGGTGTCAAACTCGACTGCATGGACGGCCGCATCAAGGTTGTGTTTGACTTTGGGGGGCGGGGTGGGCATGGCCGGCATGGGTGTAGACATGGTCAGCTCGATGTCACTCGTGTCAGAGCCACCTGCAGGATCCTTCTGCAGCCCTCTGCCAGCACAAAAACAGCCCTCCCAAGCTCCGTTTTCGCTGGCAGAGGCTTTGCTATTTCCAGGGCAGCCCCACAGGCCAGATCTAAGCCGGATCCGGATCATATGGCCTTGAGTTTGATACCCCTATATTACAGCTTCAATTCAATTTCAGTGGAAATTCAGTCAAAATTATCGTTCCATATGCTGGGGAGGTTGTCAAAAAAGGGGTCATTTTCTTCATTTATGGTGGTCATATGATAAAATTACATCTCAGTGAAATTTTTTTGGAGAGATATAAGTATCACTAAACTTGAATGCAGTCCAGAGTTAGATTTATTGTATTTATTTATAGGACCAAACTATAAACTTAAAAACAAAGAACTTGTTATTTAAATTTTATTAGCCAAAGCAATAATTATACAACTTTGGAAAATGTCAGGTAACATAACAATTGAGTAGTGGATTAACAAATTCTCTTCAATTATCACAGAAAAAATTACAGATAAAACAGACTTCAAAAACAGGACCTACAACTTTATCAAATTCGATTGGACTTAATAGTAATTATTATAATTCGATAAATTCTTTAGATGGTAAATTTTCATATGCATATTATGGTCTCTTCAAATTGTAGATTGTTTTCATATTTTCTATATCCCTTTTCTTTATATTATCTTGGATTTATGTTAAAGTAGTTACCTGGTACTGCTTGAAATAAAAAATAAAGAATTTCATATAGTAAAATGTGTGCAGTTTACCATTTTAAATTTGCAGTGGTTTCTTTTAAACATTTTATTTTCTATTGCATGAATTGAATAATATACATGGGTAGTTTTTAAAATTAATTTTATGTAATTTTCTTTTCATAGGATCCTACTATGGCAAACAAACTTTATATAAGCTTTCTTCACTTACTTTCCACATTCTTGTTTTGTAAAGCTTCCTACCCTAGCTTGGAACCAGCCACAATTTCACAAACTACAGAGAAACTCACTCCTGAAAAGGCAGCTGGTATTAACATTAGTTTGGCCTTATGTAGACAGAGACATCATCTTCAGGATCTCTTCTCTCGTTATGGGGAGAACAATACATTGAATATTGAAGGTTTTAAAAAATTGCTACGAAGTATAGGCATTGAGAAAGTGAAAAGAATAGATCACAATCATTACCACCATCATCACAGTCATGCTACCCTTGGGACAAATTCTGACAAAACCTATTGTCCTAATGATGAATCAGATGATAGCAGCACAGGTTTTTGGAATAACCCAGCAAAAGGTGTGCCTACAACAGAAAATATGGAGGACCACCGGGAAGAATCCATGGATAACAAGAGTACAACCATTGCTATAACAACAGCTACCTACCCCACAACTACAGAGGGCAACCCTTTGCTACAACACTCAGAAACTGCAGAATTGTCAGCACTCATAGGCTTTGTCAGCCCCAATCCCAGCACTATTCTAGGAAGCAGCAGCAATGTAAGTTTTAAATAGAAAAGCAAAAGAATCACTTGTTTTTGTCAGGAGTTCTGAAACAGGAGGTCCCGTGTTCTAAAATTAGCAAACAAATTGCATAAAAGACATTTGGAAAGAGGCTTTTAAAAATACATTTGATATAAGATTATATTCTTTTAAAACCTTAATAATTTAGTTACCTCTTTAATTTGTGGGTGGCTCTACACTGTTATCCCACTTCCAAATAAAATACCATCTACGAGTTGGTTCAGATGCTTTCACATATGCTAATCATGCATAGAGTGGCATGCTGAAGTTCCCCTTGTTCATCGGTATTTTAATCTTGCTTTTTGAAAAACAAACAAGGTTCTTGACCACTGGATTTATTTTCCTTGTAATAAATTTCTGAAGCAATTTAAATTTAAAGTCTGTATCGGGGTTAGGGAGGGGGTTGAGTAAATGGGGGTTAGGAGATCTCCCAATTGAGGTTAAGGCTAGGCTGAGGGTTGGGCGCGTCGGGGAGGTTTGGGATTCCGGGGATGAGGTGCGATTTATTAGCACGGTCGGCGGGAGGGGCA
>JAEANM010019403.1:0-12372 GCA_017656035.1 Myanophis thanlyinensis | reverse complement strand
CTTTTAAATTGCAGCTAATTTAATTGTTTTATATCGGTTTTTAAATTTTGTTTATGTACTTTTTATGTGCTGTAAACTGCCCCGAATTGAGGGAGAGGGGGCGGTATATAAATTTAAATAATAATAATTTAAATAATAATAACAAGGAACTGGAACAAACTTTCTGAACTTCCTTGCAATATGTTTCCAACCTTTTGCCCTAGGGCTGACCTTTATGGCTTTTAGTATGCCTAACTCTGGCAAATCTCTTGGTTAAAAAGCATGGTCAGGTGGCTTCCTGGCTGGAACCGATGTTGTTAATTGGACACATAGAACAGAAATGAGTTTTCAGGATGATTTCAATCTACTTTTGCCCTGTATTTGATCTGTATACCCCTGCCTCCAGAAGCATTGTTCTTCTGAGAGTAAAACATCCTACTTACCTATGAAAAGGTTATTTGCAGCTGGTTAGAGATGCAGCCCAAAGGTTTCTGGTGGGCATCTCCTGAGACCCAGGTATTTCAGTGTGTGATTGTGTTGCATTCTGAAGAAATACAACATGCTGCTAGTCAAAGTCAATTTATTCCAACATGGAGATTTTTCTTTCCTTACTAGGAAGGATAGAAACAAGCATTCAAAATCACCTTGTAATTTTGCTCCTTCTGGTTAATATCTGAATTCCATTCATTTTAAATGCCTTTATTTCATCTTAAGGTTTGGTCATTGTTTTTCATCTTAAAACCAACTTGAGTAGAGAACTGTATTTATACCTCCTGATAGAAGCCAAACTAATGAGAGCTTTGCACACAGTGAAACAAGGCAAAAATTAGTTTCAGCAACAACTGTTTTGTAAGATGAAGTTCTGGTACAACCATTCTGTATCCTATCCAATAGATCACATTAAAAATTTACCCTAATGTACTTAGTTTTCCTCCAAGTATTCCATGCTTGGAAGTCTAGGTTCCTGTAAGCATTAGATTTTAGTTCCTGCTAAGAAAAATACTTTCAAGAGGTTTACTTATCTGAAAGATTTCATTTCTCTTTCCAATGCTCTTTTCACATCTAACTATTTGTGTCCACTTGCACATTACCTGAAATAAAATGACACAGGATTATGCTTTTGCTAAATAAGAGAAGTATAATACATGTCAGGAAAGGAAGGAAAAGCAATGTGTCAAAAACTAAGCTATTTGGCAGAATTAACCTTCCTGGACAACTTCAGATTCAAATTTCCCTACTGTCTCTTCTTTTACCTGCCTTTGGGCAGGACCTCTTTTCAGATAAAAATACTTTCAATCAAGGTCTGTCACCTCTGAACATATAACCAAATCTACATTATGATATTCTCCGAGAGAGAAAAAAGACCAAGGGCAGATCCACAGTTTCTGCTTGACCCATCACTAGTCCTGTTTAGCCACTTATCAATTCTTGAGTTCAGAAATAGATTCTCCTATCCAGCCATGCAAAGCCTCCTATCCATGCAAATGCATGCCCATCCATGTCTTCCAGATTCAATGAAAGATGGCTGCTTTCTCACCAAAACTGTCTTAAGCATCTCAGCAGGGGTGTCAAACTCAAGGCCTGCAGGCCGATTTCTCCCCACAAGGTGCTTAGATTTGGCCCATGGGGCTGCCCCGGAAAGAGCAAAGGAACAGCCTGTGGTGCCTCTGCTAGTGAAAACGGAGCTTGGGATGGCTTGTTTTTGACTTCAGAGCCTCCTGCAACCCTCTGCCAGTGAAACGGAGCCAGAGCTCCATTTTCACTGGCAGAGGACTGCAGGAGGCCATTGCAGCTGAAAACGGACATCAAGCTTACCACACCCAGCCTAGCCATGCCCACCTGGCCCCCAGGTCAAACACAACCTTGATGTGGCCCTCAATGAAATAGAGTTTGACACTCCTGCTCTTCAGAATGGATAGTCTGTAATGATGTGAGCAAAGCCCCCTCTGGTTTTGATTGCCATCTTGAATTATTTTTATTGGCCTCATATACATGGTGTACTCCCAACTATTTTTAAGGTGCACTTGGGCTGCAGAGATCCAAATGACCCTTAGCAGAAAACCAAATGACCCTTAGCAGAAAAATAACACTTTTTTTATATTTTGTATTTATTTCCTATATTCATCATTTTCTGGCTCAGATATGGTAAGCTTACTTTTGCTTACTCATTCCATCCCAATAGGAGCAGAGGTTTTTTTATTTTAAAAAGGACTATTTGCTTGGGAAGTCACCAAGGCAAGTGTTTTACTTCTAGCAGTGCAGCTCTGAAGCCAACAAATGTGGTTGGTTGGTTTGTAACAATCCATACAAATAATTTACTTTGCAGAAAGCTACTCAGTATCAGGTACATCTTTAACACTAGGCCAGTGATGGCGAGTCTTTTAGAGACCGAATGCCCATCTGCAATCTCTCTCTCTCTCTCTCTCTCTCTCTGCCTGCCTCCCTCGCGCATGTGCGCACGTACATGGTGGAGAGCCAAAGACCAGCTGGCCGGCAGGGAAGCAGGGAATCACAACACCGGCAGCTCTGCAGGAAGCAAGATCTTTTTCTTTTGCAAAAAGTTGCACTTGATTAACTGAACTTTTTTTTTAGTCCCACAAACTTCTTGATGGTGAGAAATGTAATGGAGAAATGAGATGGAGCTGAGCTGGGGTGATGGTGCGTGCCCACAGAGAGGCTCTGAGTGCCACATCTCGCACATGTGCCATAGGTTCTCCACCACTGCACTAGGCCACTCAAATTTTGAGACCTAATGTTTTATTTATTCATATTATTATGAATTCATGAATTGTATGACCTACATTCATATTTTAGCTTTTTATATTTATGCATTTGTATCTTAAGAATGGATGGATGAATGTATTTGGGGAGCAGGGCAGTTTTGCACATACTGAATCATAAGTCCATGCTATCCGGTGTTATTATGCATCTGCTTTTTTAAAATTACATTTTCATTTGCAATTTCCACTAAGATAATAAACCTAACTTAACCCCAACATAACTTTGATCTGGGAAGACAATCATCTCTAGGGATAAAATATGATTATATTTCCACACACAATATTTTGTTTTTCTTGGCATCACGTTAGTAGATCTGTAAAATCAAGGATTTAGGCCTTGGGATTTGCATAGCTTGCCTAATGGGTATAAACAGACCACCAAGGATAATTTACAAGATGTCCTTAGAGAATGCAAAGCCACAAAATAGAAGGGCTTTTTAAAAATTTTGCTCCATAACATATTCATTTTCCAGTTCTGATTCTGGTTTTATTAAATATTTTGTATTCACGACACTGTTCACAATCAATACTTTATGAATTGGGAAGAAGACTTACTTTCTAGTATAAAGAAAAAATATACTATATTAATCTGGAACATTGCTCTTTTATAACTATATCTAGTTCAATAATACAGAGTCTGGAAGTGCACTCTTAGCATTTATGGAAAAACAAGTAACATTAATTTTTCCTCAGGCCTGATAGTTCTATAAATTTTGTGTTAGGTATGGGTGGTGTTAGATTATTTTAATCATTTAAGATCAGAAACGTGATTGTTTTTTAATGGCTTTGGAATAAAATTCTCTAAATACTTATTAAACACCTAAAACAAGAGTTAGCAATTATAGTAGAAATGCCCCCTTCCCACAATGTTTGCCGAAGTTTATGAGACCAGCAAGCTGGAAATTTTATTATCTCATACCTAACATCATGTTTTCCTCTAAGATCTTAAAAAAACCCAAAAAATCTGGCTTTACTATGAAGCCTACTATGATTGCATTGTTGACTTCTGCAATCACTTTTTTTTTTAGTGTTTGTGAATCTTCTTGGCTGCTATTTATAAGTTATTGATGTTGTTTTTAATTCTGATCGTCTTTTCATTTTTTTAATTCTATTTTAATTGTGAGCCACCCATAATCATGCATATGGGATAGGGCAGGCGGCCAATAAATTTACCAAATTAATGCCAAGATGCCAATTCTTCCATGATTTTCTTTTTTTTTTAATTTTTTAATCGTTTTTATTTATGTACTTTGTCAGGGCACATGTATTATCTAGGCATAATGCAGAAGCTGATATGGTATTGTTAGCCCTTCATCTATTTCAATTCTTTTGTTCAGTCACTAACTTGTGTCTGATTCTTCACAACCCCACGTGCAATAGCACACCAGGCCCTCCTTTTTCCCCCGCTTAATATTTCAATTTATTTCTTTAATATGTGAAATTCATAACTTTGGCTTTGTTGTTAGATGCAAAGTCATGTCCGACCCATCGCGACTCCATGGACAATGTTCCTCCAGGCCTTCCTGTGCCATCCCCTGGAGTCTCTTTAAGCTCATGCTGACTGCTTCAGTGACTCCATCCAGCCACCTCATTCTCTGCTGTCCTCTTCTTCTTTTGCCCTCAATCGTCCCCAGCATTAGGCTCTTCTCCAGTGAGTCCTTCCTTCTCATTAAGTGGCCAAAGTATTTGAGTTTCATCTTCAGGATCTGGTCTTCTAAAGAGCAGTCAGGGTTGATCTCCTCTAGGACTGACTGGTTTGATCGCCTTGCAGTCCAAGGGACTCGCAGGAGTCTTCTCCAGCACCATAGTTCAAAGGCCTCAATTCTTTGGTGCTCAGCCTTCCTTATGGTCCAACTTTCACAGCCATACATTGCAACTGGGAAAATCATAGCCTTGACTATATGCACTTTTGTTGGCAGGGTGATGTCTCTGCTTTTTAATATGCTGTCTAGCTTTGCCATAGCTTTCCTCCCCAGAGCAAGCGCCTTTTAATTTCTTGGCTGTAGTCCCCATCTGTGGTGATCTTGGAGCCCAGGAAAATAAAATCTGTCACTACCTCCATTTCTTCCCCATCTATTTGACATGAATTGAGAGGACCGGGTGCCATGATCTTAAGCTGCCACCCTATTGAATGTTAATTTGAAAGATTTGGGTGGCTAAATGGGTGTCTACTAATTCCTTGTGCATCCCACTTGAGGTTACACCTCGAGTGGAAGAAAGATATCATCCCAAATAGGAGGGTATGGTCTTTGGTCAAGGATACACAATAATTGCATTCCCCTGTTTGAGCCTCCAGACAAGGTGAAGACCCATGCTGCTTTCCTTTTCTTCTTAATGTTTTAAAAATATTCTTAAAAGGTGAAAGAAGGGGTGCACGTGTGAGTGAGTACATGGGTAGGTATCATCATTGACCTGGCAATCTGTGTGGTCTTCAGATCAAAAGAGATTGCCTACCTAGAGAGAAGACACTGAGTGAGATTCTGTGGCTCTCAATTTCCTAGGTTACGTTCTATGAAAATGTTTGATATGAGGAATTCATGTATCCACAGCGATCAAATTACAAGATCCAGCACAGACTTAACAGGAAACTAAGGTTTCCTGCTATGTGAATACGCTTCAGTTCTTTACATCTGGACTGCTGCTTTCAGTTCCAGCAGTGAGACTGATTGACAGCAAGCCTGTTAGGCAGCAGGGAAATTCGTGAGTCGTCTGTCTCTTTTACCCAAAGCTGAGCAATAAAAAACAGTTTGTATCCCTCCTGAAAGTCTGCAGGAATCACTTGGGGGGGGGGGGGGAGTGAGGTTGACCATTCTTTCTTTTGAGAATCAAGAGGGGTTTGGAGGGTTTTTTGTTTTTTTTAAAGAAAAGAACAGCTAGGAATCAGCCTGGCTTCCTAAACAGCACTTATCTGGCTTAAAATTATAAATCTGCCAGGCTTGTCTTGAAGTACTAAATTAAATCCAAGTTCCATACAGACGTGGGCAAACTCATCAGACAAAATAAAAGAAGTAGTGAGAGAAACGGAAAGCAAACCGAGTGAGACCCCAGGAAAAGCTCTTGGTAGCCAGAAGTTGAAAGAAACCTTCACAGGGTCAGCATCGTTCTAGCAATATTTCCAAGCCCAGACTGCTCTTCTTGGACCTCACCCAGGCACAACTAGCCATGATTAGATTTGGGCTCTTTTATTCAGTTGTAGGGTCCATTTGGCATGGAGAAGCACGCTTCAGCCTCTTAGATGTGTCTTCTTCCGTTGACCATATTTTTAAGGATGGGATGGAGGTGGTTCCTGGTCTGGAAGACTCGGTGTCAGTTGACTCGGCGCCATCGTTGATTCTAGTAACACAGATTCTCTGTTGTACTCTTCCTCATCTAAGGAGGCTTTCGAGACCAGACCATGACAAGGATACAAGGTTGTGATCTCTCAGGGGCTTTTACTTTTCTTGCAGTCATGAGGATATGGGATGACGCTAACTTGACAGTACCGTGTTTCCCCGAAAATAGGACCTATTCAGAAAATAAACCCTAGCTTGGTTGGGGGGGTTAAATATACACCCTACCCCAAAAGTAAGCCCTAATTAAAACACTGCCCACCCCCAGGGCGCACGGATAAAAATTAAACTAAGATGGTGATGGTGGTGGAGCTGCCATACTATTTATCTTTGGATAGTTACAGCCAGGCCTTGCACACCTCGGCCATTTCTTCTGCAGCCGGCAAGCCTTTCCTGAAGGCCTTTGTAGCCGAGAACAGAGCTCTGGGAGGATCTGGAGCTCTGTTGCCAGATGCAGAAGCCTTCAGGAAAGCCTTGACAACCAAAGAAGTTCCTGAAGACCTCCGACAGTGAAAAGGAGACCGGGCATGATGCAGACAAGGTAGGTGAGTCAGTTGATGACATTCCCTTCCCCCCAGAAATTAAGACCTGTGCCTTTTTGGTGGCAAAAAAAATAGAAGGCAGGGTATATTTTCGGGAAAATGTGGTATCACCAGATGTGTTGGATATTGAGCCAAATATCAGGCAGTCTTCCATCAACAGGATAACTCTGAGGGATCATCTAAAGATAACAAGTTACTGACGTATCTCAAGCTCTATGTCAGATTGTACCTTTCCCTTTAGCCATCAAGGAGACAGGCTGAGGGCCGTTAATTTGGGGACCCTTTCAAACAGATTTATTGAAGGGGGAAAAGGGAATTAGATTACAGAAACCTTGGCAATTGACTATGTTTATTTTAGCAGCCAATAGATCTCTCGTTTTCCTAAGTTAAGAGCTTTCTCGATCCTCTGGCTAGCCACCTGTTGATGTACCTGGGGAGATGGTTACATATTTTCCTGATAAAGGAAGAATGTGCAGATGGTCTGTGCATATAATGCCGTGCAAATCGTTATTCCTGTTTCCCAGGCTCTGAGGAGCCCATTATATGTATCCACCTTTTAGTTCCCAACATATTTTAGACTTTGCTGATAGCTGTGACTTATTTTTGTGAATAATGTTTGCTGTGTTTTCCTCCCAGAGGCCAAGATCCATTTCCAAGACAGAAATGTCTTGGATTTTTTTTTTTATAAAGCTATTGTCTGGGTAGTGGCCGTGACATTTAATAATTAGAAATTGATGTTAATTTTTAAAAGTATAATCTTTGACATGCCTAGGGTAAGCTCCAAAGCTATTAATGTTCATTACTTTATCGTGTAACTTGCTTTGCAGCTGTTCTAATGATAAATATCAATGTGGCAATAATTAAGAGTTTGTTTCAACATTAGTGAAACTGTTCCAGCCTTAAAGTAGTCCTCTCCTTTCCACATGCTGGCAGTAATTTAAAAGAAAATGTCAGCCTCAATATAAGCATGTACCATGACAGTTCAGCTTTTTTACTTAAGTAGAAAAGCTGTTTGAAATTTAGCTTTCATCAAAAATGGGAAAACTGCCCACTTGAAATAAAACAATAGCTGAAATCTTAGTCATTTTCCACTTACGAAGCTCTGTTTCCATTAAAATAAACAATACAAATTGCAGGATGCCAAAAGCTTTATTCCAAGCGTTGGGGAAGGGTTTCTTTTGTGTTTTTGGCCATCGTAATAACCCAGTCGCATTTGAAAACAGGCACATTCTGGATTAAATAAGTTAAAATCCTGAAACAGTCAGCTAATATTTTAGCAGAGAATTGGCAGATAGAAATGGGTTCAAACATGCCGTCAAAATGAATAATGCTGGCCGAGTCCACTCTGCTTGCTTCAAAATATTTTCCACATTTCTTGAACCTCTCTTGTTTCAAGACCTCATGTTGACTGACTCTTGTGGATGATGCGATCGTCTTTTGGGATGGGGTTGAGTGGAGAATGGGGTAACTCTTGAGTTATTTTTGACTTCTGGCAACTCCCAGGCCAGGCTGCAATTTTCTTGGCAAGTGGTTTGCCATTGCCTCTTTTCTAGGGCTGAGAGAGACTGAGCGGCCCAAGGTCTCAAACAGTGGGCTGGGCCGTTATCCAATTGGCTCCCAACCATCATCTATCTTAACATTAACCTTTAAGATTATTAGTTGAGTGTTTAATTTTTTTATTTTTTTTTAAATTTTATTTATTTTAATAATAAACAACATAACATGAACAAAAACAATATAAACAATATTTCACCCTGTGCTATACATAAGAAAGGAACGTGGATTTTGGCAATCATGAGGATTTATCCGAGGAACCAAATCTTCCTTTCTTATGTATAGCACAGAGTGTTTAATTTTTAATGTGGTATTTTTTTGTGTGCCTTTGGGAGTATCGTAGTTCTTTTGGAACAACAGATGTTTCAAGCCACAGAAAACTGAAAAAGACTATGTTGTTCTTCGTCCCCATTGGAAAATCAAATCCCAAATTGCCTGCTGCTCCTCACTTCTAATTCACTTTGCCTGAAATGCCAATAAAGATAACGAAGTGTGGGGAGAGGATGACAGCAAGATTCGTTTTTTGACTTTTTAAAATTGTTTTCACTGAGCGGATTCAGCAGTTGATCAATTCTGGTGCCACTCACGTTTTGAAAAATTCCTTGAGGTAACTCACCAAAGATGATTTGCAGAAGGTAATGTGTGAACAGAAGTAACAGCAAAATAACTGCAGAAAAAAAGTGCTTAACTCTTTTTGTAAGTCAATAACAGGAAACCTCATTCAAATAAACTTAGTTTTGCCACAAAATTGACAGTAGAGTTGGCTTTAATGTAATTGTGCAACAGAAGGATTTGAAAAATAGACGGTCTCATATTTTAGAATCCCTCACTTTTCCAGAAGAGACAAATATCCTTGAGAACCTTGTGCATAACTAATTAAGAAATACTAATACCAGATAAGTTATGTCTTGTACACATTGCAAGGAGGAATCGGTAGAAACATGATCTCCCTTTGACTTCTCTGTGATATCAAAGCATACTTCTGTATGTCAACACGGGAATCTTTTCTTAACCCTTAGAACTAATGTTATTTACCATTAACCATCAGTAATTATTTGTCCATGCTGACACTGACATTGTAATTAATGATCACTTATATGTCATTTCCCTGGTCTCTTTATTTCCTCTCACAGAATCTAAAGAACAGATCACTTTTTTCAGATTTCTAAATAAAGCTAAAAGGGGAAAAAAACTGAGAAGTGTTCATTTATTTCAGTACTCATATAAATTATTTAAACACTTCATTCAGTTCTCATTTATTTCCCATTACAGTTACTATCTAATGGTTAAGAGGTGTTATAGCACTTTTGTAGGTATGGAAAACAAGCTAATTATATATTTAGTAGCACATTTTGAAAGAGAAATATTTGGCACATTCCGTCTTAGCCAGTGCAGGTTTCAGGAATAATAAATGGTTGTGAGCATTATTCATAACTTCTAATGTTTTTATGTTTCTTAATGCAGCATTCCTTTCAAAATCTCAGTGTAGCACATGCTTTTGCACATTTAAGCACAATAATTAAGTCAAAGCAACTGAGGCTGTTCTTTTTTTTTTTTTTAAAGGTGAAAAACTTGCTGTTAAAATATAATTAATACGTTATCACATAAATGTCTGTAAGTATATAGTCACGGAAGTCAGCCATAGTTTCTCATTCTTTAGCGCATACTTTAAAAAAGCCCAACAAATAAGAAAATGAAACATGCATTAAAAGATAGACACACACACATTCAAAACTCATAGTAATCGTAATTATATGAAAATGATTCAGAATGCATCATTGACCTTTTATTAAAAGCTTGAAGAATAGAGTATACAGAGAGAAAGATTCTTGGTTGATTCTTTTTCCATTAACTCCCAAAGCATCTTTTCAGCTGTGAACTTACAAACATTTATCAGGATGTAAATTTCATTAATGCATCAGATTTTCTTCTGAGCAAGCAGGTACACAGAATTATGCTCCTATACATCTAATGCAGGTTTCTATAACAAAGTTTTGATAATTTTTACTTTTTAAAATAATTTTTACAGTTTATAACTTTTATATAGTTTATATAACTTTTTAATTTAATTAATTAACTTTAAAATTATAACTTTTTATAATTTATAATTTTTTACTTTTGTTTCACTACTACGAGAATAATAATTGTTTATTACAGAACTTGTGCCATTTTTCTCTATAGTTCAAGAGAATGTGAAAATGGCATAGGATTCAAAGAATCAAATTGAATAAATGTAAACCCAGCTTCCCCCAAGGTATTGATCATATAACTGTTTTTAACTTTAGGTCCACCTTAATCTGCCTGTAGATAAATATTATAATTCTCATAGAGAAAGCACTCAATACAATACGATCCATAAAAAGGCAATTTTATGTGTGGTGTCTAAGCTATAGAAAAGGAGTCCCCAAACCCCCAGTCCATGAACCCTCACTGGCCCGTGGTATGTCAGCAACCAGGCCACACAAACAACCAAAGCCCCATCCAGGGTGAAGCAACACGCAAAACCACACCCCCTTTTGGTCCGCGGAAAAACTTCTCTTACGGGAACTGGTTCCTGGTGCTCAAAAGATTGGGGGCCTCTGCTATAGAAGGTTTGCAAGGTCAAAATCAGGATTTTAAATCCACATCAAGTAAATGCAACAGATAGTCTACTGGTAGGGGCGCAGTGACTCAGAGGCTAAGATGCTGAGCTTGTCAATCAGAAAAATCGGCGGTTTGAATCCCTAGCACCTCATAATGGAGTGAGCTCCCGTTACTTGCCCCAGCTTCTGCCAACCTGTACGAAAGCACATAAAAAATTGAAGTAGAAAAATAGGGACCGCCTTGCTGGGAAAGTAAACAGCGCTCCGTGTGCCTTTGGTGCCTTTAGTCATACCGACTACATGATCATGGAATCGTCAGCAGACTGCGCTGGCTCTTCAGCTTAGAAACGGAGATGAGCACCGCTCCCCAGAGTCGGGAGCGACTAGCATGTATGTGCGAGGGGAAACCTTTACCTTTACCTTAGTCTACTGATAGACCACATGTTGAACATTTGTACTAGCTGCGACTACTTATACTATCTGAGATCGATTTGAACACCTTAAAATAGAAAAGAAATGTAATGTTTTATATTGTCTAGAAACTTTTTAAACAATTGTTCACGAAAAGGTGATAATAGGTGCTTAACACTGTAGCTGTTTGTTTGGCTTGTAGAATAGAAATTCAAAGATGTTTCTCATTGGATTCCTAACTCATTCTCTCTTAAATATAGGTTTATGCTGTCAAATTCCTAACGGTCCTGCCTGATGGTTGTGACAAACTGGAAAATAGTTTTCCACCTAATTTTTTATTGACAAATCCCTTGTTTGCTTGTTTCCTCTCCAGCCATTGGTAATCAAAAAGATAATACACTTGTGAATTGCTAAAACATTTGTAGTAATCGCAGCTAAAACAGTTGCCTGTTTGTTTTGTTTTCTCATGTTCAGGATATTGGATGAGTGTCCCAAAGGTGCTTTTTTTCAAGAGGCAACTGGACTTTCTGGTTTTTCTTTGAAGACGTTTTGCTTCTCATCCAAGAAGCTTCTTCAGCTCTTGAAAAAAGCACCTTTGAGACAGCCATGAGACAACCTGGATGACTGGGAATCTTCATAGACATATTGGATAGTGTTTTTGAATTCTTCCTTCACTTATCTTTAATTGTGTGACTTTGGTGTCTAACTTATATGGATTTCTTTTTCCACTTAATAGCAGCAATGTTTCTTAAACCCTCCGTGCATAGCAATTTATTCGGTTTTTCTTTGCAGGGTTTCTTCTTGACGGTGTCACCAGAATCCATAATGAAAGTCGCAACTCAAGCTTCTGCAAACAACAAGGTCTTCAGTTTAAATCTTTCTGCACCATTCATTAGCCAGTTCTACAAGGACCAACTGATGGAAGTCCTGCCTTATGTTGACATCCTGTTTGGGAATGAAACAGTAAGAACTTCTTGGAAATTTTCTGGTTTTAATATTGTGCTGGCATGTAAAATGATAAGGGTGGCAGATCATCTGGGTGGCAGATTCTGGGCAACCACTAGAGCATCCAGAGGCTGCAGTTGGTGCAGAGTGCGGCCGCACAGGTGATTCTGGGGGCTCCTCGGAGCTCCCATATTACACCTCTCCTGCGCGAGCTGTACTGGCTCCCTGTGGCCTTTCGGGTGCGATTCAA
>JAEANM010019402.1:0-12373 GCA_017656035.1 Myanophis thanlyinensis | reverse complement strand
CTGGGAGTTGAAGTCCACGAGTCATGAAGGAGCCGTAATTGCCCACCCCTGGGCTAGGCCAAGGAGCAATGCATATGACATTGCTTTATGGATATGTTTCCATTAACCTAATTAGAAGAATTGGTGTAATAAGGCTTACAGATATTTTTAAGTGGGGAGGAGAGTGCATCAACTATATTTACCTTTTCTATAATATAAATACATCTGAGTTTCTCCCCTTGTGTCTAAGCACCTGTCTTCAGCAAGCCTGGTCTAGCTTTGTTTATAGTTCAGTTCCTCAACTGTGCAATTATTACATTAGGCTGAATTTTTATTTCTTGGAAGAAAATTGCATTGAATTCACTGGGCTTTATGTTCCAAGTAGTCTATTTATTTTATCTGGAAAATGTATTAGCAGCCTGTTCTACCACAAGGCAATTCTGCACATCTAAACACTATTCAGACTCCCAAGAGCTGAATGAAATAAGGTCCAAGGATCCACAACACACCCAGCAACTCTGATGTACACAAAAGATAAGGAAATCCTTTTATCATCTTCATAGCTTTTTCAAACCCCTTTCTGAATTAAATAATAAAGCTTGGAAGGAAACCGCTTCTTCGTTTCTACTTAGGGACTGCCCCATACTACTAAATTTCATTGCTTCCAAAGCGACCCCTTCCTTCTCTCCATCCCCAATTGGTAAAAAAGGAAGGGTGCATCTCCCAACACCAGATGAGCAGCCATTTATGCACTATTGTGCAGCCCCCTGCCCGGAGCCAATCACTCCCCCCACCCTCCGTTCCGCTCCCCATCATCTGCGCGAAGCAGCTCCGCAGAATCGGAACCGGACACAGAACTTACCCGGATCGCTCGGAAGGAAGACCCTGCAATCTAAATACTAATCCTCCTCAGTATAAACGAATCAGGCGTTGGGCGATGCAACTTGGGAAGCCATGAATCCCAATCCAGTCCTTTGAGTGCTTGGTTCAACCACTCCTCCTCTTGCTCTCTGCCACCGCGCTTGCCAAGAGTTGCAACGAGATTCTGGGTCGGTCGGATCCGGACGATCTGTTTTTTTTTCTTCTGTTTTACTAGGAGGAACACGCCAGACCTCTTCCCCTTCCCCCCCCACCCCCCGCAAACTTCCGTAGTGGGGATTTCCACATCGGCCGCCAAGGGATTTTCCG
Organism: Myanophis thanlyinensis; assembly: GCA_017656035.1. NCBI lineage: Eukaryota > Metazoa > Chordata > Lepidosauria > Squamata > Homalopsidae > Myanophis > Myanophis thanlyinensis. Next base: position 11,206 of record JAEANM010019402.1, on the reverse strand, counting down.
AGGTGACACCCCTGCCTGGGCAGGAACAACAGCTGCTTGAAAAAAACCATAGCGGCTGGGCGCGATGCGGCGCTAGAGTCTCCAGGGGGCGCTGGAGACGCGAAAGACACGGCGCATGAGCAGACCGGCACGTGATATTCCTGGTTTGTCGTCATCCAGCCAGTCTGACCTGGATAAATGCATCTTTGTCTCTCTCCTCCTCTTTGGCTGGGTTTCTCCCAGATGAGTCACGGAGTGCCTTTGCCCCCCTTCTTTTTCATTTGAAAGGCGTGTTTAATTGATTTGTAACGGGGGAGCCGTTTTCGTTTCCTTCCCTCGTCCAAACTTTATGTTCTAGTGATATATACTATTCACACGAACCATAGGCCATTATGGGGAAATCCCAGAAGGCGTATGTTGAGGACTTGAAATCTTTCCAGTAGCTGCGTTGTCTCAGAGAAGATGGGATATGTCGTTAAAACGATAGAAATCGTGGGTGCTCCGTTACTGAAAGTTTTTAAGAATAGACTAGACAGCCACCTATCTGAAATGGTATAGGTTCTCTTGCTTGAGCAGGGGGCTGGACTAGAAGATCTCCAAGGTACCTTCCAGATTCCTTGCCTAGCCTAGCCTATACATATTGAGGGCCACATGCTTTCGGCTTTGGTCGGGGCATGCATGTAACACCTTTACTTCATTGGAACATGGAGAAGGGAGATGTCAGAGAGGGGAAGCTACCACCCTGGGTCCAAGATTCAAAAGCCTGCTGCATGAATTCATTATTAAAGTGCAAAAAAGCAGTGATTGCTTGATTTTAAGCTACATGTTTTCAATTAAAATTGCATTTTTGTAAGGTTATGTTTTATTAGGTAATATACAACTTCACCTAGTTATGTTTAGTAATTGGAGAAAATGCAAATATGGACTACTAGGTGTCCTCGGAGGTTAATTCTTTGCAGATATTTTACTTAGCTTCATATCATGCATACATATCAGAAAGCACCAAAGATTCCACAGTTCAGTCCTGAATTATATATATTGACTTCAGTTAGAAAGGCAAGTACTTAATTTTCCAGTTAAAGTGGAAGAGACAATGCTACTCTGTTTCTGAACTCTAGCATCACAATGAATGTGGCACAAGGAGATGCTACTTAGCTTCCCACTGATTATCCTCAGAAATGACTAAAGATGATCTATAGAGGCATAATCACACATAATCTGAAAGACATCAAGGGATGGACTGGATGACCTACTATTTCTAAAATGCTGCAAGTCATGAAGTGCTGAGAATATAAGTAAGGATTTCTGCTTATGTTCAAAATATGAGTAAAAAAAATGTGACCTCTGCTTGGTCATGGAGTAATGATATGATGGTAAAAGCAACACCCTTCACATCTTGTATTCTGCATAACTATTAAATTTCCTTGAACTCTATCACACAGCTTCTTGGCAATAAAATCATTTACTATATTCTGAGACTAATATTTATTTATTTATTTATTTTATTTATTAATCATATTTATATACCGCCCCATCTAATAGGCTGCAGATGAACATTAAATGAATAGTCCACATATTGTGAATTTACTGGGTAAAAATGCCATAATTAATATTCATACAGGTGCATTCTATTTTTACTTTTTGGTTTCATATGTTAATATAAATGAAATTCAGAAGGAAAAAATTGTAGTAGAATTCCCAAAGCAAATATTTATGGAAGATCTGTTAAATGAATGTGATCATCAACATTAAACAGTGATAACACTTTCAAAATACTTTGTTACACACCTCTGTCCATTTTTTATGACAGATGATAAAGGAACAAAGATAGCCAAACTGCCAGTAGGGAAATGATTTAAAAACCTTCCACCCACTTCCATCTTCCTGCTTCCCCAAACGTTCAAAAGCAGCTAATAGCCAGGATATTTTCACTTCTTCCTTCTATTTTCACTTTTATTTGGAGATCTGAAACCACCATGATCTAATCAGTGCTCCAGTCCATTAACAGGAGAGAATAAAAATGTAATTCAATAGTTTATCTGTCAGTTTTGTAAGGTAGTCCTGACAAGAAATATATCCAGGACTGCTAGTTATATCTTTATTGTAAAGTTACAACTGAATATTGCAAATGTAAAAGTATCCCTTCCATCCTAATTCTATTCTCCCCAAAACTAGGAAAGCTCCATTCTCAGCCACTTTTTTCTCTCCTTTCTATTTTTAGTAAACAAGTTACACTGTATTTGTCTGATTTTGGTGAAGAATCTGAATAATTAATATAAAGGTGTTAAGCCATCAACACTTCATTGTACAGTATAAAATCCATTGTGAACTATGGTGGCAGATTAACAGCATGTTGGATCTTTTTTCCTCAATTGCTGCAGCCATAATGCAATGGCTGGGTTGGAAGAGAAGGGAAAATAAATTCTCAAGGATTAAGAACTAAACTTTAAAGGTGAGAATGAAAAATTGATTCAAGAGATGGAATGAGACACCAGGAAAAAAAACATCCACAATTTCCATCAAGACCTATACAGATCCAGGAAAAGGCTACTCAGCTCTCCATGTCAATGGATAGGGTACAAATGTACAAGTCTGCATCTGGCTTCAAGCACTGCATAGCCCTTTTTGGAAGTTAACACCTCCTCCTCTCCTAGAAAAATGAAAACATTAAAAGGCAAGATATTTCCCCTAAAAAGTTAATAGAAATCTTAAGACAGAAATTCAGCCCTAGCCTCCTGCCCCCACCAGCAGATACTTATTTGGAAGACAATAGACTGAGCTAGCTTTATTTGCAATTAAAAGGCCTTCACCCTCAGGTCATCATAGGATTGCCCAACTGTCCACATGGTACAGACAAAAGATTCAACCAAGCTTGGGTCTCAAAAGACAATCTATAAAGTTACCCTTGCATGGCACCATGGGAGTCTGACAACCAACCAGAACACAAGCCCAAATTCAAACTACCACAGAGGGTATGAAATCCAGGGGCTCTCAGCATCTCAGCCCTTTTCACCTGGAACTTCAAGCTTGAATCACCAATAAACCATCCTTCCAAGCAGCCTCCATGTTTCCATGTGTCTTTTTCCCCACTTGGAACTGAACCACATGGACATTTCTTCCAACACCCTCTCGTGGAGATGTCCATACTAAGCAGTAAAAGATAATAGTACCAAACCACACCAAGTTGCACTAACACTGAATGTCTAGAAATGCCTAAAACAAGACAATCATAATAGTTGCATATTTGTGGATGCAAACTTAAAGGAATTATATTGTGTTGTGTATTTATTTGAAAGTAATCCAATAGAGCCTATGTTCTTGGGAAACACACTTTAGAATGTAAAGTCAGAATTAGAACTACTCAATTAGTGTTCCTCATACAATAATAGATTTCAGTCTTCACTAATTTCTAATCTTTCTCTAATGCTGTCTTCAGTTCTCTTTTATTGTGGTACATTTGATATTTTGGAAACACAGGCAAGTTCTTGTACTTGCCTGCAACTATTTGAGTTCCAGCCCAGAATTAACTAAGAATTCCTATGCTTTAGAGAAGAGGCCCACAATTTTCACACATTCCTGATGTTCTTATTCCCTGATTTAACTATAGCTTTTTATTTTATAATATCAATAATTACGTTACCTGAAATTGCTTCACAATTGAATACTTCAGCTCAGTCTTGGTTCCTGATAACTACATGGACAAGTAGTGCATGGGCAACTTTTTTTAGACATGGTCTGCCCTTGTCATCTTGTTAAGAAAGAATGATTTGTCCATCATGACCAATCTGGCGTTGTGCCGAAGGCAGGACTCAGTCTTTTAGTTTCTAGGCCATTTTTTTTAACTTGTTACCCAAAACAGTCTCACAATCTAACTCTTCATTACATAACTACCCTGAAAGTTATAATGCCATGGATAGGTTGCTGAAGGAGGGGGACAATCCATTACGACTGTTTCAGTTCAGAACAACTAGACTGTTAATTTGTGATGAAGTCAAGTTTAAAATGCTTCTGATGCATAAATCAGATAAGATTTAAGTGATTGATAGATGATATGTTAATATCTTGCTGATATATCAGCCTGATTTTTAAGGTTTAAGGGTGACATGGTCTTGTTAATCTATATTTGACAGGGTTTTTCTGTGCAGCTACTTGAGAAGAACATAAACTGGTCTTCAGTTCAGATTCAGGGGTTTCTAAGCCTTATGAACTTTTTTTAAAAAAATCCTTATTTAGGTTTTTAGATGAATCTGTTATTAATATGTCTTGTTATTTTAAGATGTTACACTCTAGTAACATCTGAAAAAATGAGCAATGTATTTCAGAAATATATAAATACATACGTACATTTATATTCTGTACAGCATGTGATGAAAAGTTCATTCCAATCTTTTTTTACCCTTTCTTCTACAGTTGATAATGGTGACATTGTAAGCCATTGGGTCATTCTTGTTTCCTTTGCCCTGGAGACTAACAATCATGTGCCAGATTTCCAATATTTAAATGTTCCTGTGGTTGCAGTATGCAGTAGTAAAGAGTAAGAATTATATGTGGGCTATGGGGATGATCTTGTGTATATACAGTGTATTCTTTTCAGCCATTTAGGGAAGTCAAAATAATTTCTTGGAAAATTAAGCATGTTTCACATTACCTCACTTCGCTGATATGCTGATCTTTAATGATGAATCCATATATATTAAGGAAAGAACTGCCTCATGGAAGAAAAAGGATTAAGAAAGAAAATGGATGATTGAATGAATAATATCTTCCTAAGACTCCTAAGCTTGAATTTTCAGTGTTGAGAAACAATCAGCTGATTTTCAATGTAAATTTTTCCAGACATAATTCTTTATTAATTGATTGCAGGTGTTATATTAATCCTATATGGACTGTTGACAGTCAAATATAAGTTTAGCACCTATAAAAAGTTTTTTTAACATTAAAAAAATCGGGCAGGGAAGAAATCTCTTCCACCCGCTTCTTCCCTTATATACCCCTTGACATATTCTTAAGGCAGGAAAATATAGATCAGCCAAAAGAAGACTTTTCATATAAAAAGTCTGAGCATGAACTCTTCAGTTTGTACCCAGCATGCAGATATTAGCAGAACTCATATGTAAACCGTATATTAAGCGACATAAACTATGTAGCAGGCAGGAGAAGGAGGAGAAAATGGGAGGAAGGGAAGGAGAGAGAAGGTGGACGAAATAGAGTGAAGAGAGGGGGAAGGGGAGAAGGTGGAGGATGGCAAGGAAAGGGATCTGTGGGGTAAGTTTGAGGGAGATAGGGGGTGGGTTGGTAGGGGCTTCTGTGGGGCTAGTCTTAGGGAAATAAGGGAATAGAATAGGAGAAGTTTCTGTGGGTCAAGCCTGAGGAAAATAAGGGGACAGGATAGGAGAGGTTTCTGTGGGCCAAGCCTAGGGGAAATAAAGAGATAGATTAGCAGAGGCTTCTGTAGGCCAAGCCTGAGTGGAGGGATATAAGGGGATAGGATAGGATAGGTTTCTGTGGGCCAAGCCTGAGGGGAATAAAAGGATAGATTAGCAGAGGTTTCTGTGGGGCAAGCCTGAGGGAAATACAGGAATAAGATAGTAAGGGCTTCTGTGGGGTAAGTCTCAGGGAAATAAGAGAATAGGAAAGGAGAGGCTTCTGTGGGGAAAGCCTGGAGGAAATAAGGGAATATGATAGGAGAGGTTCCTGTGGGGCAAGTACAAGTGGAAGGCATCTACACAAGGGCTCTCTTGGACTCAAGGGTTCGAGCCCCAAGGGTTCGAGCCTTCTCTGTGGGGGTACCCTCCCTTTGGAATGAATTGCCCCCAGAGATCCAGACCATTGCAGACCTGCGGATCTTCCGGCGCGCATTAAAAACTTACTTGTTCCAACAGGTCAGTCTGGCCTAGTATTAATTAACGGGGGTTTTAAATTGGTTTTTAAATCTTATAATTTTAAATTTTTTATTCAACCACCCATTTAATTCTTTTTAATTTGTTTTTAAATTGTTATTAATTTATTGTGTTTAGATGGTTGTACACCACCTCGAGTCTCTTTTTGGGAGAGGGGCAGTATATAAATTGAATAAATATAATCTAATCTAATCTCCGGTGCACAAGTGACATTACTGTACCATTATTTCTATGACAGGCATCTGAGGCACATACCCATACAAAAGTTAGGTGATTTGAAGATTTGGGGGATGGGAACAGAGGAGTTCCCATATGATGGGTATCTACCTATCCAGCTAACATTTGGGCCCCTGGTTATTGGATATGCTGAAACCTTCGACATCCTGGCCATTGTCTGCACCTGCCCCCCAGGAACTACAATACCCAAGGCTCACTGATTGTGGGGACAAGCACCAATTTAGTTAGGCATCTGCTCACCCTGATTGTCCCAGCAGGGAATGATAATGAGGGATGTTCAGTCAGTGTACCAACATCTGATGTGAGAGCAATAGGCCCCAGTAGAGAGTGTGGGAAGACTGTGGAAATTAGACTGAGTGAAGAGAGTACTACAACCATTGGAGTTGACATGCCTATGGGCCTCTGTCTGATTGGACTGGGAACAGCCTGGGCCCTATCTCATCCTTGAAACTGACCCAAAAAAGATAGAATATTGGAGTGGAGATAATCCCAGAGGTGGTCTCCACAAAGGCCTTGTGGCAGGCCAGGGAACAAATCTCGGTCAGAGTCCAGAATGTTACCAATTTCCCTGTGAGGTTGAAGGACCAGATGTTGTTGGGACAAGTGAGCCCAGCTACCCAATTGTGTTGCCTGATACAAGGGAAAACACTAAGGGTGAGATTTCACCAGATCAGTTTTATCCAAAAAACACACAGCTTTCCCGAGAGGAGAAGGCTAGAGACCAACTTTAAACGTGGCAACACCTGTTCTCAAAAGATGAATTTGATGTGGGGTGTACTAGGAGTGCTCAACATCTTATCTGTCTACAGGAAGATAAGTCTTTCCAAGAGAGGTCTTGGCGGATTCCCTTAAGTGACTTAGATGACCTCAAAGAGCATCTAGGAGAGTTGAAGAGAACTGGGATCATCTGAGAAACTCAAAGTCCCTATGCTTCTTCCATAGTAGTAATCCAGAAGAAGAATAGTTCCTTGAGAATGTGTATAGATTACCATACCCTCAATAAGAGAACCATTCCAGACCAGTACACTACTCCTCAGATTGAAGATGACCTGCATTGTTTATTGGGAGCAAAGTGGTTTAGTGTGCTGGATTTGAGAAGTGGTTACCACCAGATTCCCATGCACTCAGATGATAGAGTAAAAACTGCTTTCATTTGCCCCTTAGGGTTCTATGAATTCAATCAGATGCCCCAAGGGTTATCAGGGGCTCTGGCGACCTTTCAGAGACTCATGGAGTGGACAGTGGGAGACATGAACTTGATAGAGATACTAATGTACCTAGATGATACTAGTGTACCTAGAGTCTCTTTGGTGAGACTCTTGAACAACATGAGGAGTGCTTGGAGAAGGTTCTGATCAGGCTCCATGAAGAAGGGTTGAAGCTTTCATTAGAGAAATGCCAATTTTACCAACCATCTGCCACATACCTTGGTCATGTTTTCTCTGCTTAAGGGATATCAACTGGCCCCACAAAACTTGAGGCTGTCACTTCTTGGCCCAGACCTCAAAATGTGGCTGAACTGCAATCATTTCTAGGGTTCTGTTCAAACTATCGGAGGTTTGTCAAAGGGTTTGCAAAGATAGCCTGTCTCCTCAATGATCTGTTGAAGAATGAGGAGGAGGAGGTGTCTGACCATTCGGGTCATCCTCATCGGAATAAGGGACCCAGGAAGTCTTGGGAGTCAATTCAGGCAGAGTGGACTAAGCAGTGTGAGCAGGCCTTCAACCAACTGAAAAGGAGGCTCACAACTGTCCCTGTCTTGGCCTACACAGACCCAAACCAGCCATATGAACTACATGTTGATACTTGTTGGGATGGTATTGGGGGAGTATACCAGGAGCATGATGAACACTTGAGACCTGTTGCATATGTCATCAGGAGCCTCACTTAAGCTGAAAAGAACTATCCTACTCACAAGCTGGAGTTCCTGGCGCTTAAGTGGGCAGTGGTAGCTAAGTTAAAAGATTACCTATATAGAGCAGAGTTTGAGGTTAAGACAGACAAGAACCCACTCATGTACCTGCTGATAACAGCCAAACTCGATGTCATTGAGCATCAGGGCTAGTTGCCCTCTCCAGGTTCAAGTTCAGCCTGAGGAACCATCTGGGTATGGGGAACAGGGATGCAGATGCCCTGTCGATGAGACCTCACAGTCCCAATGCACATGCTGGAGAATCGATCCAATTAACTATCCAATTAAGGAAGAAGTTCCAACAAGTCACCTGAATGCCAGCCCACCACATGACCTGCCTGCTGAGAGGAGGCTGACTACCACTGCATCATATGACCCTGGCAAGTAGAAGTCATCAGAGAGGGACCAGTATGGACTGGCCACCAGCTGAAGAGGGCCAAGGGAACCCGGACTCCAGTGACCCTTTCGAAGGTTGTATGATTTTCAATCTTGCTCTTTTTCCAACCAGTTTCCAATTGGTACCATTTGGAATAAAACATTTATCTTAGATAAGGGGGTCAAACTTGATTTTATTGAGGGCCGCATCAGGATTGTGTTTTAACTCAGGGGGCCAGGATGGCCATGGCCAAAGTGGGCATAGCCAGCTCAACATCACTTCTGTTGAGGGCGCCTGTGATGGCTTGAGTGCTCTGCCAGTGAAAATGGGCTCCCGAGTTCTGTTTTCAGCTGCCACAGCCTCCTGTAACCCTCTGCAAGTGAAAACAGAGCTCAGGTGGGCTCTGTGCAGCTGTGTGTAACCCTCCTGAGCTCTGTTTTCATTGGCAGAGAGTTGCAGAAGGCCGTGGTAGCTGAAAGCAGAGCTCGGGAGCCCATTTTCGCTGGCAGAAGCACCACGGACTGGTACTTCCCTGTTTCCAGGGCAGCCTCATGGGCCAGATCTAAGTACCCTGCATGCCGGATCTGTCCTCGGGCCTTGAATTTGACACCCCACCAATATATTTCTATCTTTCAAGAATTTGTTCATTTCATTCCATAATTTGTTATAATTGTTTTCAAATGTATCATTATTATATTCTATTAAATAAGAGCTCTAGATATTTCATTATATTTTTCTCCATATCCCAATTTCCTTTTTCATGAAGTATTTTTCTTTGGAAATTGAATGCTTTGTTATTATCTTACTTTTTATTTAATTTTTTATCTGAAAAGCTAGCCAAAAATCTTTGGATTCTGCCATTAGTATCATATGGAGCTTTGTGTTTGCGTAACTGTTACTACTATATCATCTGTATAGCATTTCATATTGTATCTCTCTCTAGCTGAATCTTGATCTGAGATATTTGTTTATCTTTTTAATTTTTGCCTCCAGGACCTCCAAACCAATTATAAATAATAAAAGAGAAAATGATCAACCTTGCCTTGTGACTTTGCATATTGAAAGATTGTAGAGATTATTCCATTTGCTGTGTCTTCTAACTTATCAAAAGCTTTGTCTGGGTTTGAAAAATATTTCTGTTGTCTTATTTTTCTTATTATTAATATATTCTAATGCTTTTATAACAAATCTGCCTTTATCCATCATCTTGCTCTTTGGAATGGAATCCATCTGGTCTGTAGATATAATTTCAAGAATACATTTCTAGCTTGGTTAACTATCTTACATGAGAGAAATTTCTTTGTGATGTCTAATTTTTCTGATGTCTTTGTATTGTACTTCTTGTCTGAATTTATTCATTGTCTTTAATGGTTTTGCAAGTTCTTCCTCTGAATTTTGTAATATTAGGCTATCACCATTGGGTTTGGTGCTTTCCAGTTGTTTCTTTATTGCTTTTTTGATTCCTTGAAACATAATAGTTGAGTAAGCCAAGCAAGAAACATTACTAGATAAACTAAATCAACTTTATTGTAAGACTACATTAACAGAAATTTCGCACTGTCCTCTTCAATTTGAACAAATCCTTTCTTAGGTTTCTTTCTCTTACTATTAAGCCACTGAGGGTCCTCCTTCTTTTGTCTGATTATTTTCTAGGCAGAACCTCTTTCCTTTGTCACTTAAGATCACCCACACATTTCAATAGTTTGCTTAATATTTATACCATATACTGTATGTTATTTAAATTTTTTCACTTCTATATTCTAGTAGAATATTCCTGTTTTTCTTCAAGTCCTATAAATATTTTGCCTTTATTCTGAATGTTAGAGTACTTCACATAGTGAATTTTTAAAAAACTTGTCTTAAAATTAAGATGCTACTTCAGATGGAAAATCTTTTACATGTGCTTTTCCCAATATCATTCTTGAAATAGCACTATTTTTAAGACAATTCATCTAGTTTATATTTGCCAATGGTAATCATAGATAACCAAATTCAAGTAGCATTTACTTGAATGAACCATCACTTTGGAATTTTAGCTCAGTAGATTTGAATGAGAATTCTATTTAGGAAGACGCCCCATGCTGATCAATGGCTCCATCTTAAATAACTGCAAAGAAATGTCCATGGGACAAGTTGTTTTGTTAAGTCAATATACATTTTCAAAAGGATTTACATCATAGCTCTGTCTTTTTAATGCAGTCTTTTTCAGACAACAGGGAAAAGTCTATATGATGTGAGGATCAAGTAGTCTTTGCAGATTTTTCAAACTATCTTGAATCTGCTTTAACTAAATGCTTGCCAATGGGTTTGAGCCCCATCTTTCTTTCATTGTAATTTAATCCCATTGGCAATTTTTGGCAACTAAACTGTGCTATCTTTTTTCAAAAGTTCATAAACTTTTTTTCAATATATTTTATATATTGAGTTAGAATAGATATGCATTTCTGATTTTTGGAATAAAAATACACAATAGGGATCATAGGAAGATCCAATCAAAATAGAAAATATCAGAATTCAATCTGACTTTGGTAATTAAAATATGAAATCAATCTTGAATACAATTCTATAAAATATTTGATCACAAAAAGTATTAGGTATGCATAATAATTTAGTGGCTTATGCTTCAGTTATTTCAGTGCAATAAAAATGTATATTATTTTTCTGCACTTCTTCAAAAGGAATAAATAGCAAAGGAAGGGCAATGGAATAGCCTTCATTTTTGAACCAAGTGTTTATAGGAATGTTATGTTGAAGCAATACAAAAAGCTCCTCCTCCTAAAAAGGAATATATATATATATATG
>JAEANM010019401.1:0-12374 GCA_017656035.1 Myanophis thanlyinensis | reverse complement strand
CTTGCTGTGCACCGCCCCGAGTCCTCTGGGAGAGGGGGCGGTATATAAATTTAATAAAACTAAAACTAAAACTAAACACAACCCAAAATCTCTGCATTCAAAGAGCAAAGAATCTTCACTGTATATGTCTATGAACTGTACGGCTCCCTCTTGTGTTTATCTTATCATATTTCAATGTTCAAAAAATTAAGCATTATGCAATAAATGTGTGTTCTGTTCACTTTGTTGTATATAATTTGTATTCATAAAAAGGTAATGGTGAAACACATATGCATTTAAAAGATGGGTAAAGAATTATAAATACATACAAATTGAAATAAACTGAAGAATCCTCCAGAAGTTAAGTTTTAAACAAGCCTAATACCTATTTTTTCTGTTTTTCTTGAAATTCAAGTTTAAGATACTTTGTCAATTGCCTTATATCTATTTTAGGAATTAGATTACACTTCTGGCTCTTTGCTAATAGCAACGGCTATTTTTGAATATATAAATTTGTACAAGAGATGTAGAAGAAACAGCATCCCTCAATTTTCAAATGCACTCAGAATAATTGCAGACTAAAAGTGCTTAGAAATAACATCTTGAAAATTTACTCCTACTGCTTTCATCAAGACACTGTATTATTGATTAACAATCAAATATGTGATTATAAACATTTTTATTGTTTGTAAACCAGCAAGCAGACTGGTGCGATATACGGAACTAGACAACAGGAACTAGATTTTAGATTCAAGTATATTACAGAAACATCACAGGACAATTTGCATAGATCATAAAGATGTATATACCTTGCTACCCTTTTAAACCATTTCATCTTCCAATCAGGTACAATATTATTATTATTAAAATACTAGGCAATATTTTATAGTGAATAATGAATATACACTATCCAGTGATATTCCTAATATCACTTTTATAAACATGTCAGCATGATTTCTCATAGTGAAAGGCAGGAGGAGAATGACTTGCCTGAGCCTATCCAAGTAAATGTACAGCAAAAACAAAAATCAAAGCAGAGACTTTTATTTGTAGTCTTTTGGCCACTAAGAGCTGTCTGGGCTCAAATTAACTATACTGTACATCCTGTTCTGGAAAGTCATGCTAGTCACGCACTATGTACCTATGAATCAGTTTTTCATTTAGTAATTAACATTTCATGTGAATCATGTCAGCTTGTATTTTAAGTTATTTTTGAATATTTATTTCTTCAAACAGCCTTCTTAAAATCAGCTATTTTCTCCGTTTTTACTACATTCTCTACTGTACTATCCATTAATATGTAACTGAATCCAACTCAGTCATAGTAAGCCAATTTTATGATATAATGATTAAAAGTCCACCTAACAATAATATAACAATAGTTCAAGTTACTACACTATAAAGCTTGTGATACTACTACTGACTTGAAATAATTTTAGATAGAACACACATTTTTAAAAGTTCTTCTGAAAGAATACAGACACTCTATTGTTCCTTCAAAATGCATCTTTCACTTTGGAATGCTGGCATGCTAATGATCACACTTGTCTACTTTTAAATGTCAGTATTACACATAAGATATAATCTGGATATCATGTCACTTGGTGGCACACTTTATTAAATTTGCACTAGGGTAGCATATGGCAGACATACTTTTTTTTTTAAAAACCCCATCATTTAAAACAACATTAAAAGCCTTGTGTTGCCAGGTTTCTTTTTTAAAATGCGGGAGCTTATCTATGACATTGGCGTCTCATTAATATAGCACCTTCTGTTCTAAAGGGAGGAAACTTGAATCTTTCAGCCTTCATCATTCTATCACAATATCTTACAATTTGTCCAGGCATGTTTGAACTGCCCAAGAAAAAAAAAAAATGCCACCAGTACTGCAATTATAGAGCAACTAGATACATTAAGCAAATAAACTAAAGACTGACTTCATATAAAAAGAAAGGTTAAAATAAGAAGTTATTTTAGAATAGAAAAGAGTAAAAAATTTATTCTCACTTTAAATGTACACTAATCAGCATATGTTAAAATAAAATTCAATTGCATTCAGCTCTCAGAAGATAGCCATTATACATTTATCCACATACTGTACACATACAAATGACACAGAAAAACATCATTCTACTTCGAATGTATACATGTACATGGCAAAAAAAAGGAATCCTATGAGTTTACAAGATGGATGACACACAGTACAAAACTGTTACAGAATCTAGTAGTCCTGCTATAGATACTTTGAAATTTCCTCCCAGAGGGGAGAAACAGAACGTGAAGTGGGTGTATAGGGGTTTCTAACAATGCTTCAAGCTCTAAGCACATAGCGCTTTTAAGCAGTATCCTGAATAACAGAAAGCAAGCCTCCTATAATCTTTTCAGCTGTCCTTACCACTCTCTGTATGGACCTTCTATCTGAGGCACTGCTACCAACAAACCAGTGATGCATTTGTTAAAACAGTCTGAATTCGTGCCTCTGTAAAAAGTGGCCAGAACAGAAGGAGAAAGATGTGCTCTCCTCATCTGATGCAGAAAATCCAAACACTGGTTTGTACACTTCACTAAAGATAACATTTTTTTCTATTGTCTGGGGGAAAAAACGAATATAGTTTTAAAAGCAATCTGGGACTACTTTGTCTAACCTAATTTTCAAAATGTTTTTATGATAATACTAGCACTAGGTACAAATCTTTCATTTTAAAATATTAAAAACGTTCAAAAGTGTTGTAAATTGACATTACAATTCAATAAAGGCAGACAGGAAGTAGAATATATTTCAACAGAGATTTTATTTTATTAAACAACAGTGCTGAAAGATTTTACTATAAGATATAGCCATTTCTATGTTCGAAATATTCTTTTCAATAAAAGTTTAATGCACACTGAATAGTTATCTAAGAAAGATTTTGGTTGATTTTTAGGTGTCATAAAATCAAATCTAATAAGATGTTCTGACATGTTAAACATGGAGAATATTTTCTTGCCTTTTCAATATAAAGCCTTAGTAATGATGGAAACCTACCCAAAAGTTGTGAAAAAGCTAGGAAAGAAATGGCTAGAAAAACGAATACAGCTTTAAAAGCAATCTGAAGAAAATTGTACTGTGAATTAAAAGACCAGATGTCATGATCCAAGATACCAATTTATCAATGAAAATATACTCCCCTTGACTGCTCTCCTTGCCTGTAAACATGCTCCAATCAAAAATATTTGCATGTACTCATTCTATAGATAAAGTAGGTAGAACATAGGGTTCTATTTAATCTCTATAAACACTTAATTGTATAAGAGATTCAACTGTAATATTTTATACATAGAGGTAACAAAAAGACCACAAATACAAAGAATCATAACAGTGGTTTCCTTTATCTATCCCCCCCCCCACACACACACACAAAATAATGGACTAGTACAGAACAATGTACTTATCTTCATCATCCAGTTCCCAAGATCCTGGCCAATCTACACATTTGGTGTATTTTTATGCATATTTTTTATTACAAAGTAAGGTTTATTATGTGCATCATTATTCTAGTGGGTTTATTTTTCAAAAATCCATCTCCTAAATATTTCCTGTGTGGTTTTAAACACCCCATCACCACCTTTGAGCCAGTCTTAATTCCTTGTGCATATATATATGGATAAATCCATGCAATTAATTGGCAACAATTTTTGTGAAATGATTTGCAATTACCTTTTTCCTGAAAGCAAAGGAAAGTGGTCTTATGCCTAAGGCAGGTTTAATGTGTGCACTTTCCCAGCTTCTAGCCCAGTTCCTTTAACCACTATACTGAACTGGCTCTTTTAATAAATTTATCTTTTTTAGATGTTATTTTTCTCTCTTCTACAATTCCATAGTATCTTTTCTAATAATTTATATGCTCTTACTCCTCTACCTAATGCTACTTCTACCTTTAACAAGATTTTTTTTTGGTTTACAGTTATTCCCTCTTTCTTTGAATAAGAAAGTTTTCTTAATCAGTTAATTAGACATGTTTGGGCTATTCCTGCTGTTGCCAACTTCCAAATCAGCTAGGGCAGACCAGAGCAGTCTTGTCAATCTTTCTACTACTCTATACAGCTTTACTTCTCTTCCTCTCTTTAGGTCAAAAGTCTTTTCTTGGTCTACAATACTTATATTATAACCACCTATCTGCTGAACAATGACATCTCAGAAAGTCTCAGATCTTTCCTTCAAGCTCTGTCCTTTTTGCCGATGCAGATCAGCTTTTCTCCTTCTAATGGGCAGTATTTTTCTTTAATTCACCATGTTGCATGCCATCAAAAAGTCACCTATTTTTTAAAGTTTTTGACTCCTCGTTTTGTAGCCAAGGTAAAGTGTTATGTGTAATTTATGTTAAACAGGGTTGAAGATGTAATAAGGACAATGCTTCTTTAAAGCTCATGTTTTTACAGTGCCATATGCTTACTAAGTTTTGGGAGAAAGACTATGTAAGCATGATTGCGAGACAATAGATAATTTTCAGAGGACAATATTTCCCTGAATTTATTTTCCATTTGGTGCATGGAATTTGACAACTGGACAACATAAATGGATTCTCTGTGCCATTATAGGCAAAAGATTGATATGCAAAGGGGAAAGATAAAATGTATGGCCTCATTTACTCAATCAGTCGAACACCTGATTACATTTGCTAGTTATGAGCAGATTGCCTATAGAGGTAAACTTTCTATGGAAAACTATAATGAAATATGGGACACATTTGTACAAAATAGAATAGATAAAAAGTATAATAGTTACGTAAGATAGTTATAAGATAGATATATCATAATGTTTGCATTAATTATATAGAGAATTGTAATTTTTACTGTTGTAACATTATATATTCTGTATTTTAATTTGTGTTGTATTTACTTTTAATCATTTTTTTGATAATGTAATATATATTTGTGTGTTTTTCCCTTTTTTGTTATTTTAAAAGCATTTAAAATATTTTATAAAAAGTTCTATATAAAGGTATGAACTTATATGACCTCCAATAGCAAAAAGGGTAGTATTAAACATGACAAAATAATTTTGCTAAAACATAAGAATATATTAAGAAAACAAGCACTACAATAATGTGAATTTTTTTTTGACTATTCCAAACTAATACAAAATGGAACCTTTTAAATGTATTTATGTGCTTTTAATGCATATTATTCATATATACTGCAACTTGTTTTAGTCTCTTACCTGAACAACTTTGTAGAAATAGGCATACTGTCGGGCAGTATTTTTATACTGGCTAAAAATATCGTGTATGGCCTGAGTTGACTGAAGATATTGAACTTCATCTTCCTCAAAGTAAAGAGCAGTATTATATTCATTTGGAAGGGTCTGGATATAAGGTAGCCAGAATGAATTAGGGTTGTATCGTTCACAGAGAAGATGAAAAGCTAATGTGATATTGCCCATAGCTTGGAGAATTCGATCTTGAGAATATAGAGAACCTTAAAAAGGAAAGAAAGAACCCTGTAAGAAAATCTTAGTTCCTCTAAAATTATTAAGGAAAAAAATATATTTTACATCAGAATGAATTTATTTTATCTCTTATCATAAGCATGCTCTTAATTTTTAAACAAGATCTTTAGAAGTCATTGGCTAAACTATTTTTTTTACAGAATTTAAGAATTGCAGTACTATTTATTTACTTGATTCATATGTTGCCTTTTTGAGTGGATAAACTCTCAGACTATCAAAATTTAAAATGAATACATTTATTTTACAACTTTCAATACATAAGACAATAATTTAAATATACATCATCATATTAAATATTAAGGAGGAAAGTTCTGCAATGAAAAAAATACAGTGGTAACTTTAAAAAACTTGTAAAAAAGTATCAATATGGTTCTTTAGTATTCCTAAATCTTCTAACATAGCATAACTTTAAATCCACTGACACAATTTAAGTTTGTGGATTATGTTGTTTCATTATATTATTTCATTGATTCAATTTTTTTCTGAGATGAACACAATAAATTGTAGTGATATGACTTGGGCAAACATTTAGAATTAAAAATACTCAAATTTATCAAACTTAGGAATTTTACTAAAATAGAAATCTTAGCTTTTCCAAACAAATAACTATTCATAATTTCTCTCCAAGTTCCTTATACCACTACTTAAAACCAGACATTTAATTATTACTATTGTCAAATAGATGGTTGTCTTATTAATTCTACCTAAGAACTTACAGCATTGTTCCCTAGAAAATATCCTATAAATACAGATTTATCTGTTAATACTTTCAAAAACTCTTCTTACCCAGGATTGAATTTTTAGCTGACTCTACCGTCATCAACAATTTTCTGGGAACCCAGAGAAAAAGTTCTTCTGCCTATAAAAGCCACACAAATAGTTCACAATATGATCTACATCAAATAAATGTAACATTTTAGATAGCAACCCAGCTCCTTCTTTGCAATCCACACAAATAGTTCACAATATGATCTACATCAAATAAATGTAACATTTTAGATAACAATTCAGCTCCATTTTTGCAAACTTATGAAGTGTTACATGAGCTGCATTTCTTCTCTATTGGGCTTCCTGATAGATAAGTATGGTCACAAGTTGGTCATGTAATTGCTATTTCCCTAGGCACAAAATAAGAGATTGGACTGCATGTACATTTCTCTTTATACATGAGCCATTCCATCCCAAATGAACCAAGGGAGGACTATGTCAGACTTAAATTTCTGTAAATGTTTTCAACAAAATAGCATTTAGCAGTTAGATTTATATAAACTAACTGCTTAGGTTAGGTAAGGGGAAGGGAGGAGAGGAGAAGGGAAGAGAGGGAAGGAGGGGGAAGTAGAAAGGGGAAAGGAAAGAGGAAAGAAGAGGGAAGGAGAAGTGAGAGGAGAAGGAAAGAGGGAAGGAGAGGGAAGACGGGGTGGGGAGGAGAGGAGAGGGAAGCAGAGAGAAGAGTGAGTGGGAAATGGAGTGGGGTGGAGGAGAGGACTTCCTATTTAATGACCACACCATTTATACATTACCCAACTAAAATGTGTACTGAAAATTTTTGTCATTATTATACAAAAGCGATTATACTTAGACAATGCATTGTCAATGTAAATATCAAGTTCTATACCAAAGAAAATGTATAAATAAATTTTTAAAAAGATTTATATAATCCATGGTATTTTACAGAACTCGGCTGTTTACAAAATGAGGATATTGGCACCAACATTTTTTTTTCTTTTAATGACTCTGTAATCTCTTGCAACAAGATAGAATTGGCACAACTGAATGGAGTAGAGCATTTACTGGTCTAATGCCTTTCCTGACGCCTATGTGGAGCTCGCAGCAGATATTTTCTCTTTGCACGCAGAGAGAGAATTATCTGCCACTACCTAAGACTGAACTTAGCCTCCCAATTGTGAGGCAAGAACTCCAACTCTAGGCCAACCCGCTGCTCATATTGCCCCAACAATATGGGTTCTCATTTTACCAACCAAGGATGGAAGACTGAGTCAACTTTGAGCTTGTCAGGATCGAACTTTTGGCTGTGGCCAGTTAATCTCCAATACTACATTCTTATCATTGTGCCACTAGGGCTCATAAAAAAGGAGGAAAGCTTTACTACATTTTCTGGCTATAGAAAATGCATACATTAACTTGCAGGAGCTAGTTTTGCAGTAGTTTATCTTAGCTAGATAAAGGCATAAGGCAAAGATACAAGTAGTCCTTGACCTATGTCCACTTGCTTAATAATGGTTTGAAAGTATGACAGCACCTAGGAAAGTGTTCATGAAATTATTTCACACCATCCAAATAGTCACATTCTGTAATCCCAATTTCAGCTCTTGGCAACTGACTTGCATTTATGATGGTTGCAAGGTCCTGCAGTCAAGTGATTGTGATTTGTGACTTTCCAAATTGGCTCATAACAAATAAAGTCAATAGAGGATTTTAACCATGGTTAAATTTACTTAATGAGATTGATGGTCTGCTTAACAACCACACTGTTTAGCCACCAAAATTCTGGTCCCATGGATAATCGTAAGTCAGCGACTATTTATATTAGCTTTCTTCCTAACTATTTATAATCCTTCTGGAAATATTAGCAGAAAAAGTTTGAGATAATAAACAAATTTCAGGTCTTAAAACCTATGGAGAGGAATAAGCTTAAATGTTATACAGCCAAAACAGTATTAACTATTATAGAACTACAAAGGGCAATAATGATGAAACAATTCACAACTTTTTTGAGAATTCTCTGGATATAAAACAAAAGTAATTCCAAGATATCTAACACAAGGAAAAAAATTAATATCTTGTGTGTGAAGAATCTGGCTGTCAGATAACGCTCTCAATGAACCATCTACATTTGATAGGTAATAATCAACAAATATATCAAAATTGAAAAGACATATAGAACTACCCAGAGAATTTTGGAAATTAAATTTGAAATGAAATCACATTATAAAACAATTCAATCTTTTGCAACTGTTCATAAATGTTGTACTTGGCATTAATTGTACAATTTAAGCAATCTTATGTTAATTAACATTTTTAGAAATTATATTTCACAAATATAATTTTTCTAATATGTTAATTTCTAGTTTATATTGCATAAATACCATTACTCTCAGCTATCATCTGTATTCTATAATACATTATTTGCATTTTATAATACAATAAAACAATTTTTGGTTTATTTTTTATTTTTTTATTATTACGGTCATAGACCAGCAACAAACAAGAATCATCACTACTTAAAAAAGTATTAAAAATAGTACTAACATTAATAGTGGATAATAACATCCATAGTAATAAAATACATGTTCTCAAACAGTTTGGGTCATGTCCTTATTTACATGAATGGAGAGCAGATAAGTTTATTGGTTTAAGTTTGCAAAAAACTGCTGGGTGGGGTTGGCTTTTGCACTGTGCTATGTCAAATGGAAAAAGAAGCTTTCTTCTTTTTTCCTTTTTTCACAGTGCAAAGCCAGTTACATAAGATTTAGAAGCATGGCACAAAGGGGTGTTCTGGCATTCTCCAGTCCATTTAACTTTTTTCTTTTCACAGATGGAGCCAGCCCTATATAGCCTGATAGCCAGGCTGGGCATGCCTCACAAACAGAAGGAGTAAGAGGATGATGGTGAAGTCAGCTGAGACAGGAGGAGGCCAAAAGTGCTCAAATGGGGGATGGGCAGGAGATACACTTGTAAATGCATGCAATCTGCCAAGCGCCTACATTTTTAATACATGATTGCTGGAGTCCTGCAATAATCATAATTTCGGGCATGGATCATAACTTCATTAGTTCAGTGCTGTTGAAGATTAAAATAGTTGCTGAATAAATGCTTGTAATTATTTTAATTATTGTAAGAATAAATTCTGACATTAAGTATAAAGGAAGAGCACTAAGAAATATAATAACAGAATTTGAAATACTTATACAAAATCAGTACCATCAGTCAAGGCAGTATATATAAAATATTCAGATATGATGATATGGAGGGAGAACAAATAAATTGCATGAAAGTGGACGGAAAACTTTAAAGAACTAGTCGCAACACAACAGTGGAAGAATTATGGTCCAAATTAATGAAATTTAAAAATCATATTTAATATTGATATAAACTCATTGTTAAAAGATTTAATTTATCTAAATGATCACAGTATTAACTATTTTAGTTTTAATGGAATAACAACACTGAACTCAGGTTTTTTTTTTTGACAATTTTTTATTTTTTAAACCCAACTTATCATTATGTGTACAGCATGGTATCTGGGCAGCTTTTAATACATTGATTATATTACATACTTTTAATCATTTTGATACAAACAAGTCCACATTGATTCTCTTCCATTCCATTATTATTCTTATTTCTATTAACAATGCTCACCTTATACATACTCATCCCTTTTAAATATCGAAAATTCCACATTTCAACATTGTACCTAGTCCTATTATCAAATTCTCTATTCATCTCTAAACTTTTAAAATATTCTAATAGTTATAATAAAAATAATAACAATACATCTTTCCCTAATTATTGCTATACTGTTTTTATACCATTCCTCTTTTTGTACTTACATAATCTGTCAATACAAACTTGATATTCTTACTCACCATCACATTTCTTATATTAACTATTTTTCCATCCCTTGAGTTATAGTGCAATCATAAATATTAACATTATATATGTTCATATCCATTCTATAACACAGTGTCCCTAATTCATTCCTTTTATCATTGTATCTCATTTATCATATATATTAGTATAGGTACATACTCAGAATCATTATATATCCTCTTACATTTCTTATACAACCCTTCTTTACTTCTCTAAGTATTTATTACAATTCTTTGTATTGATCTCGCTTGTTCCTGCTTTCCCATCCAAAATATTTCTCTAATTTCATATTTCATTGATACTATACTTCAAAAACAATTGGGAATTATGTATTTAACTATATTGTTCCCCTAGCCTTTTCTCATTATTATTTCTAATCTTTTATTTGCACCTCTGCCAATTTTTGTAACTAGAAAAGTTTCTTGCTAGCCATCATCCCTCATTTTCCTTAGGGATCTAATTGCTCTTTTCTTAGCTTATCTTCCCTTTGCATATTTCCTCTTTAGATTTCTGGCTCTATTTTTATCTAACTTATTTACTTTAAACTTTCCTCTCTCTCTTCTCCTTTCCCTGTGTTTTAATTTCAGAATATCTACTCTTTTTCTTATCTCTTTCCCTCGCAAGACTGACTGAGCTTCTATTCCCTCCCTAACTTTTTTCCAAATACTGTTTCTTTGTTTAATTTCTTCCCTCTTTTTCCCTTTTGATATTGTGCCTCTTAAATTGTTTTGCTCTGCTTTTACAACCATGTAAAATTCCACCTCTTTTTGGATATCTTGCCTTCCCTTCTTCCCTTGAAATATTTTTTCCTTGTTTTGGTCCATAATCTCCATCTTATTCTTTAAGTCTTTACATTCTAATTTAATCATAGTCCATGTTTCCCGTAATGACAACACCAACTCCTTGCAGCTATCCATTTCTTCCTGGTAGAACATTTGTAAGCTCTCTCTTATATCTCTGTTTATTTGTGATCCAACTCCATGTATGTCAATATTTCCAATATTGCATCCAGTTTCCTGTTTTAAGGGCACAGTTCTCATATTTTTAAATTGTACTTCTCATTTCTTCTATCCAGTCAAACCAAGACAAAACAAATAGATGTTCCTTTCTCCTTCTCCTGCTTCTCAGTCTCTTTTAAGAGTTCAATTTGCTATATAGTCCTGTTAAATTTCAATCTTTCTTCCACTTTGTTTGAATGCAATATGCTCCTCTGATAAGCAGATGGTGCTGCAGGCTCAAATTTACAGTCCCAGTTTAGCTTAAACAATCCTGTCTTTGTTCATTACAAAATAAATTCTTTTAAATCCGTCGTTGCAGTATCCACTAATGTTCATTCACCAACAAATCTTTCAAGTTAAAAAACCAGTTTTCTTTTATTTATAAATCTTTTGATGCTCTCTCCCTTGATTTCCCTTTCCATTCAGTTTCTGCTTCAATTTTCAGCTTCTCTCCCCTCCACCGTTCCTTTCGCTACTAAGTCTCATGTAAGTAACTTCAGGAATTTTTCCTTGAAAATAGTCTTTCAGGGTAGAATTCAGAAAAAAAGATTTTAGCTTTCACCCAGTTCCACGGCTGCTCACTGCCTTCACTTTTCCTGCGCATGTATTAGATGGTGGGTGTCTCGGTTGTTCTCTCAGTCTTCATGGGGGCCATTTCTGACCGCCTCTTCATCCCGCTGTGGCTAAGGGGACTTTCAGCCCAGGGATCCTCCAGGGGAATTGCGATTTCCCCATGACTGTTCCGGGCGCCCCTCGTAGCTTCACAGCTCCTCCAAAGTGGCTTTAGGCTCCTTACGGAGTCCACAAGCAGGGGAGACCAGTGGGGAAACAGAGCAGCCTATTTCCACTTCTGGGTTCGACAGAGACTGGAACCGGAAGCCCTCTGTACACAGTTATTATCTGTATTCTATAATGTATTATTCACACATAATGCAATAGAATGAACTTGATTTTTTTTTTAAATTACAGACATTATATATGAGATTTTAATTGCATTTTGGAGCATGGCATCTTTGAAAAGGTGAAAATCTCTATTTTTTTTCTATCTGAAAACAGTATATGAGGAGAGGTATATGATTGTGTGCCTTCAAGTCAGTGTTGATTCCTAGTGACTGCCTGGACAAATTATTGCAGTTTTCTTGGCAAAGTTTTTCAGAAGCAATTTGCCATTGCTTTCTTCCGACAGCTCCATGAAGAGGTACTATCATACTAAACATGTACTTGCTTACAAATAAAAGTGTGTTTAGCAATTCTTAAAATAGTTACTTAAAATTTAATATTTTATTTATTTATTTATT
>JAEANM010019400.1:0-12374 GCA_017656035.1 Myanophis thanlyinensis | reverse complement strand
ATAAATAAATATTGTGAGCCTTCTCTTTCTGTAGGTAATTGCAATGAGATAATGGTTGCACTGGAATATTAGGATTCTTCTCTCCTTTAAGATTGACTTGCTTTATTTCCCTAAAATTTCAGTTCTATAATTAAATCACATTTTTTTTTAAAAATACAAAAGACAGCAGAAAGCTTGATCTATAAAGATACGAAAGATAAAAATGGCAGATATACTTACAATGCGAACAAGCCAGGCTAATGTACAGGTAGATGTAGAATAATGAGTGTTATAATGATAAGGTGGAGTTTGATCGTTTTCCCAAGTCTCATAGCGTTCTGCATAAAAGACTGCTCTCTTTGGGTTTAAAGCACCAATGGGCTGTAAAGAGAATAAATACGTAAGCTTTATAAACCTGTATTCCATTTTTCTTCTACATTATTTAATATTCACAGTATATGACATTCAACAGCCAAAACCTGATAACTCATTCTGTTTTACTGTAATATGGTTGGACTGCTTGAGATGGAATGGGAATTTCATGTGAGAAGCTTGAATTGCTAAACATGCTATTTCTTCTGTGTGATACATCTACAAATGTCATGATCATCTCAAAGGAAAAAAAACCAGGAGATATGGTAGCATCTTTTCAAACTAACATGTTTTATTAAAGACTATACCTCATTTCATGGTAGCTAAATTCATGAAGGATTTAAATTGGAATAAGAGATGAGAGATAGAGAGGGAAAGAGGTAGAGAGAAAGAGAGAGAGAATAGGAAGATGGCAATTTTGCAGATACATGTTACATATGAGACACACAAGTATCTTTTCAATTCACACATGCTTGCTGAGACTTTGCTCAACTGTGCTGGTTGTTTCCTTGTTCGAAAACACTTATTCTGAAATCTCTTTCTAGTATCCTTGAAAGTTAAATTATTTTATTGGTCCTTGTTTTGTTATGTCAATTTTGTATTCATTAATTCTTTTGACCTGTATTTGTTCATTATTTTTCCTACATAGAGTCCCCAAGCGTTTGGCAGACATAACACCAAACACAACACCACATTTGAAATGGAACTTGGAGGTCTTTTAGTTCTACCCCCTTATATCCCCCCAAGCAGGAAATCTTATATCATTCCAGACAAATGTCTGTCCATCAGACATTAATCTCTTCTTAAAAACCTCCAATGTTGCATGCTTACAAATTCTGAAAGTAAGCCATTCCAGTGATTAATTGTTCTCATTGTCATGAAATTTTCTCCTTAATTCTAGGTTGGATTTCTCTTTGATAAGTTTCCATCCTTTACTTTTTGGCTTGTCTCCAATGCTTTGGAGAATAGGTGGTCCCTCTTTTCTTTGTTACAGCTTTTCTAATATTGGAAGACTGCTATTAGGTCACCCGTAGTCCTTGTCTTCATTAGACTAGACATCAAAAAAGCAAGTGTTCATCATATGTTTCAGCCTCCAGCCCTGTAATCATCTTTGTTGTTCTTCTCTGCACTCTTTCAAGTGTTTCAACAACTTTTTGTATCATGATGACCAGAACTGGACACACAGATTAGCTTCTATTAATAGCTTTGCTTATGTCTAAGTATTCATAGATTCGTTGCTTGATTATATTTTCCAGGATCTTCCCAGGTTCTGTTAGGGTAACCGATCTGCAGTTTCTTAGAACCATTTATTTCCATTTTTGAAGATGGGAAACATATCAGCTTTTTTCAGACAGATCATGGTCCATACCATAATGGGGGAAGAGCATGTAAGGACACATCTAATTTTGTGTGTGGAGTTGTTGGGCCTGTGTATCATTGGTTGTTGGCTAATGATGTAAATCTGGGTACAAAGTAAACATTTGAGTTTGTTACAGGGCATGATTCTATGTTAGCATCACTTTTCAGTTGTTGCTTGTTGTGTGTAAAAATCTTGTTAGATTTGTATTTTAGTATTGATCTGTCACCTAGTACCTAAGAAAATGAAGTGTCACTGTCTAATATGGTTAATAAAGTATTTGTTTGAGTTGTGACAACTAGTGGTATTTTTTTATTATAGATATTTTACCTTGGCCAGCCTCTCTCAGCCCAACTCACTTCATAAGAGTTGTTGTGAAGAAAATAGACAGAGGAAGGAATATTAGATAAGCTTACCATGTTGTTATTTATAAAGAATAAAAACAGGGTATAAACAAACAAACATTCTTTAGAAAGCAAAAATTGAACAGTCCTCCTTTGTTTTGGCCTATTTAGTATATTGAAACATTTTTTTAATGTCCTTACAGTAATTGGTTCCTTTAATATGCTGTGAATAGTGACCACTGATATACTATGAAAGCAGTAAACAGACTAAAGAAAATACAGAAAAATATTTCCCCTTGTTTTTTATATTCTAGAAAATTCTAATGACCTTATCAAACTCTTTTGCTGCTTTCATAGTTTATCCACACTTTTATCAGAAGAGAAACTTCTGATTTCTTGTGGAAATTGATAATTTGCCTCAATTTATTTATTTATTTATTTTAACTATCATAAAATGACAAGTTCAATTTTTGTTGTATATCATGGAAACAGAAAACAAATATTTTGATGGAATTTCCATATATTAATTTATATGTACATTTCAAAAGACTTAAATTTTGCTTAAGATCAATCAAATAACTGTTGAACCAAATCACTTAACAACATTGTTCTTTAATTTCCACCCCATTGAACCCACCCACACCAGTTCTTTTACTCGATTATTACTTTAACCTAGATAATATAGAACCTGCTCCAAAATCAATTTACCCCATTCAGTCAGGTCATCCCCATCATTATTGTTCCTAAATCGTATTAAATTCATAATCAATGGGGTCTCCAGTGCTGTTCCCTTTTGAATGGTGGATTTCAGCTTATGAGACAAGGAAACCAGATGGGCAAATCAGTGGCTGACCTGATTTTCTCTTCTTTTTCTTCATCATTAAGCCAGCCAAAAGTAATCCACTGAAAGAAATGAGCTGAGCAATATACTCCACAGTGCAAAATTTAACTTCAAAAATGATGTCATTTTTATTTCCTGTAAAGGGACATCACATGGAAAAATGACCTGCAGTGCCCATAGCTTGTACATTTTTATACTATTTATCTTCTCTATTAAATATTGGTGAGATAACTTATTTCTACTCATGAACATTTGAGATTTTAGCTAACACTGTACGGCAGAAAGCTCAGTTTAGCTCAGTGCATTTCTTTGTAAGGACTAACTATACTAACATTAATAAAATAAATAAAAACTTTAAAATAAAATATTTTAAAGAATGTAAGCTACAATAAATTTTAGGTACATATTTATTAGTTAACCCAAAATTAAATGTTAAAACAAATATGACAATAATATTATGGTCATACAGTCTTTGTTTTATTCTATAACCTAACAAATTATTCATTATGTTTATTTTAATATATATTTAGAAAGGCTCTTCATAAACATATCTGCTATAATGTTGAAATAAACATAGTATACTACAACTTAAGTTACTATAAATCTAATCAAAACAATATATGTAATATAATGACAATAAAGGATTGAATTGATTATACATTCCAGGTATTTATTGAATTAGTTATAGGTTGCTAATAAATCTTTAGTAAATATGAAACTATATTTGTTTGATTCCTTAAACAACTTTAACTTTAACTTTAACTTTAATCATATTTATATACCGCCCCATCTCCCTAAGGACTCGGGGCGGTTTACAGCCGATAAAAAATACAATACAAAACAAAACAAAACAAAACACTTCCAAATGTATTTTACATGTTCCATTTTGCAGTTAATTTTAGTTTTAAGTTAATATACCAGGATTTTGGTTTCCCTAAACATTCTGATTGTTTAATACTTTGCTGTGTCAAGGGTATGCTAATAGCTTTCTCATGTGTGCAAAATATTTTAGTAATCCCTTAGGATCAAGCTTATCTGATGCAGATTGCACTGCAAGACCTCACTAAACATTCTTGAAAGGAAAGCATGACCCATTTCTTAATCTTTTCCAGGCATCTTCCAACTACTGGAAGAACAATAAAATAAATATTTACATTTTTCATTTTATTCAGGTTTCACAGACTACCCAACCTTTTTAGTTTTCTTTGGTTCATTATTTTGTACAACCAAAGTAATCCTTGGAATATAAATTATACCTTTAATATTAATAGTTAAATCATTACTTCTTCACTGCTTTGCCTTCTTGATTATTCCACAAGATAGAGCCTAGGCTTGAACTGATGTAATAGGATTTGGTAAATTTCATGCAGCAAAGGTTGATGCAACATTTGATACAATTGCCGGGATAGCTGTTGAGGTTACAATAATAGGGCCTGAAAAAACCCTAACATTTTATTTCAAGTATGTTTGTGATCAGACTTGACAGGAAAGGAATGTTGTATAGGAAACACAGCAGGGATTGATATTGGGAGTTTTACTTCAGTTGTTAATGGCACATAATCCTTCATTTCTCTTTCATGACCCCTAAAACAGAAATTACTATGGGATGGTTTTGCCTGCTGCTTTTAATTGCTGCTTTTATTGTGATGCATTTTCATGGCATGACTATTTTTATATATTATTTGAAAACTATTCTGGGAATTGTTTTGGTGAAAAGCACGACACAATTGTTCCAAAACAAAGACATTCAAATAAATGGCATGTTCAACTAACCGCATAAACTACTAGGTTTTATAAAAAAAATAAAAAGACTAACTGTACAGCAAATTACATTGGAGTAAATCTCAATGAATTTGATGGAAAATATTTTTCCTTGGGCATGTGGAGGAATACAGTGAAAGGCAGATGTGTGAATCTGTGACTTAAATGCTTCTGTTCAATATAAGATTCCAACAGGATAGATTCTAGTATGATTTTAATATTCTTTACATAACAAGTTAGCCTATTTTCATTTTACAAAAAAGACCAAGAAATTCTGATTTCAGCAAGCTTTCAAATTATTTTACATTTGAATCCTACTCCTTAATATTACTTTTTTGAAAATACACCCAGTTCTTTTAACTATTTATTAATTATTTGTCACCCATGTCCCCTATTCAGAGGTGGCTATAACTGTATACATGAAATCAGTAAGTATAATGTGTGGTTAATCTGTTCTAAAACACTGTGGATGCTCTGAGTAATCTTAAAGTACTACAAAATATTGTCAACTAGCACTGACAATGACGTCTGCAAAAAAAACCCAACCAAGCTCAGAGAGCACCAAGGACCCCTCAATATTTCAACTTTTATACATTCAGCAGAAATAGCTGCAAAAGAAGATGATTATAACTGACATAAAAGGCTAGGTACAGGTATTTATCTTATCAACTACACAGCTGTATTTTTATAATGTGCTACAGTTTATGGTATCAGAAATTGATAGTAGTTCCAGTTCAATATAAATATCAGAAGTTAATCCTGCTGACACAGGATTCCTAGAACTAACCCCTAGCAGGACATAGTATAATGTTTATTTTGACTAGAATCATTGACCAAGCTCATCAAATCCATAAATGCCAGCTAAAATCCATGAGAACTAGTGGCATCTGAACAACTCATAATGTCAAAGGGTAACACCAAACATGTGATGCAAGTAAGCTGCATCATTTACATGAAGATGTTATACCATTCAGATTTATATTTGTACACCTTGTCTCTCTTTTATGCCTTTGAACATTCTGTATTCTTCTTGTAGATCTCATTCTGTTCTGTCTTCTCATCTGAAGGTATCTTTGAAACTGCCTACAGTAATATGCAGTCTGCTCCCTAAACTCAACATGCCTTCTAATACTGTTAGCTTCTGTTAGCTGTTGAGAACATACATGAAAGGCTGTTATTGTCCTCATTTTGTGCTGGTTAGTTCTTTGCAAAATAGCATCGTCTTGAAGAACTCCAAGAGTTCCATTGCTAGATAATGTAGATGCAAAATGGATAGTTAACTATTTATTCAATTTGGAAAAAGCTCTAATTTGAGGTTCTAGGCCAGTAATGGCGAACCTTTTACTTACCGAGTGCCAAAAAGTACGCACTTTGCGTGTGCCATCCGCACTTCTGTGCGGCTCCTCCACGTGTGCTGCATGTGCAACCGCACCATCTGCACATGCATGCAGCTTTTGCACATGCAATGCATGCACGCTGCATGCAGGCACTCATGCACACATGAGCAATTGCATGTGCATGTGCAGGAGAGCGCCAAAGACCAGCTGGATTTCCTGCAGCAATCAAGCGCAGGCACAACGAAAGCCTGAAGACCAGCTGGGTCTCTGCAATTGCGCATGCATGCATTTGCAATCGCATGTGCATGCTCAACTGGAGGTAAGTTGGCTGACGGCTTTTGTGCCCAACAAGATGGCTCTGTGTGCCACCTGTGCCACAGGTTCGCCATCACAGTTCTAGGCACTATAGTGTCAATTTACACAAATGCAAGGTGTTGTTAAATATTATTGTGAAATGATGGTCATCTGTTTTTCCTGAAAAAATTCCACTTGACAGGTCATCTGAAGAAAAATATTATTTATTACTTGACATTTCACTTATTAATATTTTCTGAAATAAATCTTATCTTTGAGATTTTATTTATTAACATATATACAAGTTCGCAGATCTATGACGGATCCAACTATAACTGTTGTAATTCAAATTATACTAGCATTTTTCTATATGTTCACAAGCATGGTATATAATTAATTCTTTTCATGTATTCTATTATTTCATATCATATACATCATATATTATTTGACTCAAGAATCTGATATTCCATCTTTCTTTGATAAATATGTAGTTCTCTCATATAGATTGTGAAATATTTATTTCATGATTTAAATGTTCCTAGGACCTTATTGATTAGTGCTTCTTTCAGCACAATTAGAAACAAGTATGACAGCAGAACAATTCTAATACCTTTAAAGTTAGAAAGTTAGCATAATTAACTGATTAAGTAAAAATTAAATTTTGTATGGGAAAGCAATTTTGTTCAGTACCCAATTAAATAAAAAGTTATACATGGAAAAGCTTTAGTCAGACATTTACTTAACCAAAACATTTGGTTGTATGAAAAATTACTTGCTTGAAAAAAAAATCACACTTTCATTTATTCATTAATTTGAAAATCTCAATATATTACTCCCTTTTCTGTAAATTAAAGCATAACATAAGTAACTCATTATGCTTATTATCTACCAGTAAAGAATTTTGTTATTAATAACAATAATATATATTTTTGGCAGATTGAGGTAGAAGGGTTTGTCATTAGTGATGGAGCTACAACCTATAATATTTTGCATGATTGGAAATGATGAGGGAAAGACCTTAATGAGCAGAGGTGATACAAGATGTTAAAGTCATATACTAATAACACCATATAATACACTATATGATTCTATATAAAAACATTTAAACTATTTTTAGAGGAAAATTAAACTAAAATAAAAATTACAAAAATATTTCTTATTTGAAAACTTAGTGGTATTCTTACAGGAAGATCCAATCAAGTTGAAAATAAGCAGATCTCCCAATGGCTTGTTCATGCCGAGATAATCTATGGATCTATGACAGTCTCTTTCATTAGCTTTTCAGCTTGTCAAACAATAAATGTAACCTCTGACCTTTTGTATGTCTTGAATATAACTTGAAGTCTCAAATGTCTAACTGATAAAACACCTTAACAAATACTTTGTCTTATTTTTCAAACTTAGATATATATAATGAAATATAAAGACAAATGCTGAGTTGCTTATTTGCAACATTTCCTGTTCAATTCAGCAACTAACAAAAGCAGAAACCAACCTTTAAACTAGTAATATAAAGCTGTATCTTTACAATGACACACAAACTTATTTATAAAACCAGACTTCCAAGAACTGTTCCTGGGGCTATTTTGAATAATTGCAGAACTAATTAGGTACTTTAAAAGTAACTTTGTAGGTCACTTCCTAGAAAAAGAGAAAGGAAATGCCTTATTTAAGGGCAAAAGAGCAGAAATAGAATATTTACATATGGGCAAAGATGAATGTGTATAACCTATTTAAATTAGAGACCAGCCTATATTTTAATCTGACCATGTTTTTAATTGACAATGTCATTATTAAATATTTGTTGCTTTTAGAATTATTTATTAATTTTGAAAAATACATGAATCATTTAAAGTAAGCTCCTAAAACACTTTTCCCCCTTCCACTCAATCAGGTCTAATTCCTAGATTCTGTCTGGACAAATTCTTGTAGTTTTCTTGGCAATTTCTTGGTTTTTCAGAAGTGGTTTGTTATTGCCTCCTTCCTAGGGCTGAGAGTAAGAAAAGTAACTAGTCCAAAGTCACCCATCCAGCTTTGTGTCCAAGGTGGCACTAGGACTCACTCTCGCTTGGTTTTAGCTAATTCCTTAACTACTAAATGAAACTGGATATTTAAAACACTTAAATGTAATTAAAACATTCTGTAAAATGTTATACTCCATGCACTTTTTGAATAACTATACCTTTTGTTACATTGGAAATTAATTTTGAAAATAAGAAGAAAAAAAGATGTAGATAATAACAATTTGCCTTGAGGAACAGACAGTTCTGCTATAAACATCTCCCTGTAATTACTATTACTTTTCAGATTTTTAAATATATTTCACTTAAGGATCAAACAGGTGGCTGAGAAGTGAAGTACATTTCACTTATACCTTATACATTAATGTATAAACTAGTTGAATTGTTAATATGAAGTAACATCTAATCCAAAAATCCCTTCTATAAATACAAAAAGTATTTCTCAGCAGCATTTTAAATTAAATATAATTCCTATAGTTATTTGGTGAATCCTCTGTGAGCACTAGTTTTTTTCTTTTTTAATCACATAAAAGTGATTAATGCTTTAAGTCATATTCAATACAAAGAAGTCAGAAATCTTGCTAGTCAGAAAATAATGATATAAATGCAAAGGAAGATAGTAAAGACACATTCAATTATCATGACTTTATCTGAGAGAACCAGGTAGGAGTAAATATTGGGCCCTCAGTTTTGATAGGATAATTTGTGGCTTTAAACCAGAAAAGCTAAGTGTATATCTTATGAAGAATTTTGTAGTTGCTTTATATATAGATATATCTAAAATAAAGTAAAACTTTAGTTAAGCAGCTGCCTGTCAAAATAGACAGGATTAATGAGCTACATATAGGACAGACTTATATATTTTCTTAATAAAGTAAAATAGAAAATAAAACTATGGAGCAATAAAACTTAATTTTCTGTTTTTACTACTCTTTATTTTTCTTGTCAATTTCCCAGATCTGGGAAGTATACTAAATAAATATCCTAGGGCAGTTTTTAGCCATATGATTTGAAGACATCAACATCAATTTTAAAACCTTTAGATTAAAATGTAATTAGAAAATGTTTTATTTTTTATGTGCCATTCAATCAGTTTTCAGTCTCAAAATAGCATATCTCAATATGTCTCTAAGCATTCAGAATGTCTTATTCCTCTTCATAGAAATGAATGGAATATTTTGGTCACATGGGAACATGATCTCTATGTGAATAATATATTAACTTAATTACAAGCTTTATATAATTACATATGTACTGACTATTCTGTTGCAAAGTCAAAGACAACTTATAACAATCTGCTGCCCAAGAAAACCTGTTTGAAATTCAAGTTTAAAAGTAATTATTAAATATGCACATTGTTTTCAATGTGCTATTATATTATGTATTATTGCTCTTTATAATTTGTTACTATTTTGATATATCAAGGATGTTGTACCATGGAAGTATTTATTGTATTGCAATGTGTAATGTTGTCTGACGAGTCTCATTGAGCTAGAATAATGTTGGTGGCACACAATAATAATGATAATTATAATAACAACAAGAACAACCTAAGATCTGATTTCCTTTTTCTGTTACAAAATAAATAGAATTAAATTTAAACTGTTCAATACAAAATGATAATTCCTCAGAAAATCTCTCTTTATATTGCTTTATATTGAGTATCTTGACTAAAATTTGTAGCATTATAATCAAGATCCTGCCTTATGCTATCTGTACACTACGAACAATTTTATGTCTATAACCTTTAACTGGACAAAACAGCAACAATTTTTCAACCAAAGTACCTCAAATGGGATAACTTATAGTAGGGGTCCTCAATCTCCAGGCCACAATCCACCACTGGGCCATGGCTTATTTGCAACCAGGTGGTACAAGCAGCAGGCTGGC
The DNA here is from genome assembly GCA_017656035.1 of Myanophis thanlyinensis. Classification (NCBI taxonomy): domain Eukaryota; kingdom Metazoa; phylum Chordata; class Lepidosauria; order Squamata; family Homalopsidae; genus Myanophis; species Myanophis thanlyinensis. Next base: position 2,178 of record JAEANM010019400.1, on the reverse strand, counting down.
ATACAATTGCTTGTGTACAGCTCAATTTGCACAAGTGGTGGGCCAGCATGTGTGCAGATATGCACACAGCTTGATTTGCACAAGTCAAGTGGTGCACTATGTGTGTGTGCTGTCCCACCACTTGTGCAAGTTGAGCTGTGCGTGTGCACCATCCCACTTCTCATGCTGACCAGTTCCCCTTTCTCCCTTTCTCTCCTGCTGGGCCGGCAAGCCACAAAGGTTGTGGACCACTGATTTATAAAATACATCCCAAATCCAGAAACCATGACTGTTGTGGAAGTGAAATTTGGCAAATTTCCTGGCCCTGGTTTCAGTTTCTGGAAATCAGATAGACCAATCACACTTAGGACTCTGGAATTGGATAATCCGGTCCCACCATAAACTGGTTAAGCTGGCAAGAAGTTGTAAATTGCTCTTGTTCACTTTGTTTGCCTTTGGTCATCCTGTTTCTCTTTGTAGGTTAGGAAATATCTCTGAAACAATGACTCAGTGGATCACAGGTTATCTGGTGATAACTGAAATTGCTTTTGCAAGAGCTAGGATACATGTTTTCTTTCACAAAATAGAAATAAGATTCAATAAACACACAACTGAAACATACCTTTGAAAGATCTCTGAAGTTTCCTGGCAAGGTTAGATCCAATTCCTCTGATTCATAATTTGTTAATACCCATGGAAATACAGGATACTGATTGAGATCATTATAGGTACGTCCTGATAAAATAATATAAAATTTATGGATGTTTGTTTAAACTAACAACTTTATCAAAACAGCAAACAAAACATAATTGTTCTTGGGGCATTATCAAACATATTTCATCTGATGGAACTAAACAACTACAGCATATCAAACTATAAATTCAAGCAAACTACAAACAACATGTTGGTATTCAAATCTTTCTCCCTTGTCCCAAAAGTAGCAGATTCAATACCAAATGTCTATTATTTGTGAGTTCTGCTATAAAAAAACTAAACAAATAGTATACTGGGATTAAACAGATATATAAGATTAATTAATAATGAAAGAGTTTGTATGTGCATAACTTATGTGCAGAATAAGCATATAAATCATGGTGGCATCTACCTATGATTCTATCTTCATTTAACATGCATCGAACGTATTATACTTGATCATACACAAAAAGATGAAATGTGAATTCTAGGCATGTGCCTTTACTCAGGATGAATTAATTTTATCCTGACAGGTTCATTAACTGTACTCTTACCCACTTATACTTTTTGTACTCAATGAAATACCATATGTGAAGCGTCTAAATATTTTTTAAAATGCTATTTACAAAATGTTATACCTACCCAATTAACAAAACAACCTTTACATTTAAAAAATAACTTTAAAAAAATTAGAAAAAATACAACCCCCATAAATAAAAGATACAAACTAAAGCAAGCAAAAATCTATCTTATATTGTATAATATTCCTCTGCTAATAAATATACATAAATATATTTATAAATAAAATCAGTATAAAATATTGTTCTAAAACATCACAAAATCTCTGCCATAGTAGCATATATTTCCCCATCCTTTGATTAGTGGATAATACTGTCTTTTCCAAAACAGGTAGATCACACCTTTTAATTTATGAAGCACCCAATTTATTAAAAAGACATCACTATACCCAATCTTTTCCTAACTTAAGAACAACTCATAACTTTAATTAATGTGATGATTATGTAGCTATTTTAGAAGGCTTGACCCAATGCATGCTGATTTAACTTCCAATGGTGACTGCCACTGGAAGGAACAGTGTCATCTACTTCTCACATTCCTCTGTGCGCCTGCTTGAATATTTATACCTCCGCATATAAAAGGGACCTATTTATCCCCAGGAGAAATCTTACAGTTAGCAGCACAATAGTAGTTAGGAGGCCAAAAAGACTGAGGCCTATAGCACAAAGATTTCTGCTACTTTCTCTTGCTACATAATGAACTACAGAAATACACATTTACAATACTGATATATAATTTTCTTATAGTGAAGAAGCAAACATTTTCAGTTACATTTACATGTTTAAGATTAAAGCCTGAATATTAAATATTGCAAGTCTATGACACTAAATGACTTGAATAATAAAACCTAAGACACAGAAAAAAAAATGAAATTTCAGAAATGTTTCTTCATTAAAGTAATTTTAATTAAACCATCCAATTTAATGT
>JAEANM010019399.1:0-12374 GCA_017656035.1 Myanophis thanlyinensis | reverse complement strand
CCGGGTCCCAAGCCATGGAGCGCTTTAAAGGTAAGTACCAACACCTTGAATTGCACCTGGAAGGCCACAGGAAGCCAATGCAGCTCGCGCATTGTAACATGGGAGCTCCGAGAAGCTCCCATAATTGCCCGCGCAGCCGCATTCTGCACTAACTGCAGCCTCCGGATGCTTTTCAATGATGTTGAAATGAGGACAGTATGGGGGCCAAACTATCACTTTCAGGACTTTTTGTTCTTTATGCTGAATATAGTTGTTAATGACCTTGAAGCTGTTGTCCTGCTGCAGAATAAATTTGGGGCCAATCACACACCTCTCTGATAGTATGGCATGATAGATAAGCATTTGCCTGATTTCTCAGCATTAAGGACACCATTGATCTTGACTAAATCTCCAACTCCATTTGCAGAAATACAAAGCCCCAAACCTGCAAGGAACCTCCACCATGCTTCACTGTTGCCTGCAGACACTCGTTATTGCACTGCTGTTCAGCCCTCCAACAAACAAATTGCCTGCCACCACCACCAAATCTTTTAAATGTTGACTCCTCAGTCCAGAGCACCTGCTGCGATTTTTCTGTACCTGAGTTCTGACGTTTTCATCCATAGTTAAGTTGCTTGTTTCAAATCAGAGGTATGGGGTTTTTTGGCCGCAATTCTTCCCTGAAGCCCACTTCTGGCCAGAATTGGACAGTAGATGGGTGTACCTGGGTCTTGCTGGTTTCCAAGAGTTCTGCGCTGCTGGCACTGCTGGACATCTTCAACATCAAGGAGAAATAAATATGATGTGTCTTTCCTCTGCTGCATTAAGTTTCCATGGCCAACCACTAGGTCTTTGTGTTCCTCTTAAAGAGCTTGAACAGCACATCTTGAAACCCCAGTCTGTTTGTGTCTGTCTGTCTTGCAATGTTTTGTAATGGTGGGTGGTGGCTAGCTATGGCCTCCACAACAGTCCCAGTTTCTCATGTGACCCCCTAGGGAAAATTTCCCACCCCTACCTTAGGGTTTAGAACTGTTTTATCCATTAGAGAAGGGGTTTCCAACCTTGGCAACTTTACGACTTGTGGATTTCAACTCCCAGAATTCCTCAGCCATTCACATGCTGGCTGAGGAATTCTGGGAGTTGAAGTCCACAAGATGTAAAATTGCCAAGGTTGGAGACCCCTGCATTAGAGCATACTCTTCCTAAGGTTCTTTCTAGAAGAAAGAAGGTTCCTAAGGTTCTTTCTGAAGCTTCTTTCATAGTTACGCAACTATGGGCTCCTTCCTCCTTTGCTTGAATGTTTTCTAATCAGCATCTCTTCTTTTCTTTCCCCAAGGTCATTCACACATTCCATTAGAGGAACTGAGGAACAAACTGGAATAAGGTTGAGGAATGGCACCCATCAGAAGAAATAGAGCAAAAATGAGGGAGCATAACTAATAATCATTAGTGGTTCACTTTTCTTCTTATTGGTGAGATAAAGCAGGATGAGAAACTCCATATATTACCCAGGTGTAGTAAAAACATTATTGGTCTGCCTGTATGGGCTCAAGAAATTACAGTAAGAGAATGAAGCAATTGTTAGTGCAGTTGTTCTCTTCACTTTTCATTACATGTGCCATTGCTGGAGATGCCAACCATCAAAATTGTTCTTTTAATTTAAAATGTTCAGCTTTGCTGTATGAACTGTTTTGTTACTGGCAAAGGAGAAAAGGTTTCTTAAAAGCAGAGTGCCATGAAACAGGAGATTAGTTCTTTTTTTGTTGTTATCCTTTCCGCCAGCAAGTAACAGCATCATTTTTTTCCGGACACCTTGTTATTTATTCTTCATTCTGGAATGGGATTGGAAGATTGTTGTTTTAATTTGTAAGTATGAAGTTTTTATCTGATCAGGGGGATATGGTATAAACACAGTAAATTTGTTATAGTAAAAGTAACTGCCACATATGATGGTTTCAGCTTTCTAAAAATATTATACAAAAAGCACTATTAATAATATAATGTGTTTTTTTTTCTGATGAAATGAGAATAATTATTACAATGTGCCCTATATTCACTACATATTTGAAAAATGCCCATATTTCTAGGATGGTATGTGCATAGTAATCATATTTACTGTTTTTGGCTTTTCAACAATGCATGCATACATGGCAAAAGAGAAATGTGCGGAACTGTGAGTATTTTATTTTACAACACAGAAAAGAATCATTATTGTAAGAGTGATCCTTAATTAAAATTTCTGCACATTAAAGTAAGCATATATGTGTTTGTATGGAGTTTCTAAAATGTGGACTTTAATTGTTCACTGTGAATATCTAGTCAAAATAGAGCTTCAAGAATGCTAGCAAAAGCATTGAAGTATGTCTTTCATTGCTACTAACATTTATAATAATTGTTTTGCTTTTCTATATTGTCAACAGAGTCAATGAAATGCTTTGATTTGCTTCTGGCTTTTTAGTTATATATAAATCTGACATCATCCAAATGTCACTATAAACAGATACTGGAAGCACAATCAATATGCAATCTTTAAAATGCCGTGCCTTTTGCTAAAGCTTGGAGGATAATCATAATTGATCTCTTCTGTAATTACCAGTTTATATTGTTTTTGAGGCTAGCAGGCTTTTCCCCCCAAATTTTAATTTTAGATCCATAAAATTCTGTAAGTTCTGAAAATATCCTCTGCACTAAAGGTTAACGTTAATTCTGTAAATATGCACTCAAACTGCTGAAATGGTAGATCTACTCAGCTTGGAGATCAACAGTGTTTATGGGCTGTCCCATAACCCCACTGGAAGAAATAGCCATGTCTTGCTGTCTCAACAAAAGTGAGAAAAATCCTCAGGGATGACTCTCACCCTGGACATCACTTCTTCATACTCCTACCATTGGGCAAGCGATATAGAAGCATAGCCAGCCAGACAAATAGGCTGAAAAATAGCTTCTATGCATGGGCCATCCGACTTCTAAATGCCACATAACACCATGACTAGACTTAATACAACAGACGTGTGTGTGTGTGTGTGTGTGTGGAAATGTATGTGGAAATGTGCCTAGCCCGGGTATTTCCTGGGGTTAGATATTTATTATAAAATCTGGAGATGTATTATGTAATTGAATGTATTCTGTGTTTCTGTGCTTTGTGTGATTGTACCGATGGAGGCTCATTCAATTTCTCTGTGCACATGTTGTGCATTGACAATAAAAGATTGAATTGAATTAAAGAATTGAAAAGAAGTTGTTTTCTCATTTTCCAAAACTTGAAGATACCACATATGTTATGTTCAGCACTGTATGAAGTTAACACCATAAACAAATAATTTTATCACCAACAATGGGAAAAAGTAGTCTTTAAAATATAAAATAGTTAACCAAAATAGAATAAACCAAGGTTATCCAGAGGAAAGCAAGCAGAAACTGTCCTGAAAAATATTACAACATAGAGACAAAAAAGAAGAGAGAGATAAAATTGAATAAGAAAGTTTGATTGCAGTTTGCTTTCTTGTACTTTGTTAAGAAAAGATCAGATAAGTATCTTATCTGTATAAGTATTTTTCTTCATTTCTGAGTTAAAAAAAAAAAGCCTAACTAGCAGAAGTGTAAATCACCATGTCACCTCCTCAGCCTTGTCTTCTGCTTGTTCACACAACTATATCTCACTATGGCTTGTATTATGACAGGAAGAGATCTAAACAAATCAGAGCAAAATGCAGTTTTAAATAGTCATATTTGTTATAAATAATTGGAGTGAGAAAATAACACACCTATTGGCTAAAGAAAAACTACGGTAAAAAAATCCAACCACACATATATGGAACATAGTTTCTGCTGAAAAAAGAACTTTTAAACTTTTCTTGTTCTTATATTTATACAAAATGTATACAAAATTTAGCCAGTAAATGGTAAATGACACAGTTGCATAATCCACTCCAGGAATGCTTTCCTGGATTAAGATTGAAATAAGAAGAAATTCAGTCTCAACCAGGGCAAATCTGACATTTATTGTTAAAGAAAGGAAAAGAAAAGAAAAAACAGAAAGGAAGGAAAGGAAAGGAAAGTAAAGGAAAAGAAAGAAAGAAAGAAAGAATTGTCAAAGTAAAGGCCCATGGGCCAGATTCGGCCGATGATGGGTTTAGATCGGTCCACATGGCTGCCCTATAGATAGCGAGAGACCAGCCCCCACTGCCTCTGCCAGGTACTTTCCTTGGGCACACACACAGGAGGTAGTGAGTGTGGGAGTGTTAGCAAAGGCCCTCAGAAGCTACAGTACATTGGCCCTTTGATTGCTCATGGCAATGATGGCCAGCTGGTGTGAGCCCTGGGCATCCAATAAGCCACACTCAGCCCCGCCCTGCCTTTACTGCACATGTGCATCACGGGGCCCCACAGCCCCCCAACCATGCCCTGCCATCTGCATCATCTTACGCCACAGAGGTGGCACTGGCAACAGGAGCAGCACCAACAGCAGGAGCCCTGCTGCCCTTCTGCTCTCCTGCAGCCTGGGAAGCCCACAAGCCCAGGGGGGAAAGGAGCTGAGGCTGGGCTGGGCTGGGCTGCAGGGTCCCAGTGCACCAGGAGCTCAAGGGCTGGGTAGCCACATGAGTTTCTCTGGGGAAAGATGACAGGAAGGAAGGAGGAGGAGCCAGCCAACAGGCACGAGATCTGCTACCCACAGTATCAAGGCATCTCAGCATGATTGGTTGGGGGAGTGGGAGGAGCAGAGATGGGAGGTGGGCTTTCAGAGTTTGGCATGGGGCACTGCAGAGGCTGCCTTCACCACCCACCTTCCTGCTTCCAGGCATTTCCTCAGTGATGCTTTCTGTGCAGACTATGGTGCCTCTGCACTGAGCAGGAGGGGGACAGGCTCTGCTCTCTAACTCTAACTCCTGAATCCCAGCCCCTTCTTTGCTTCCTTGTCAGCTGGGGTTTACAAGGAAGTCTATCTGACCAATTGGTACATTTCAAGGTACATTTGGTGCCTTGGTTCTTCGATCTGACTCCTGAGTTGTAGGGTCCCTGTATCCCCCATTTTGCAGAGGAGGCCACGAGAGTGCAGGGAGCCGGGCAGGAACCCAGTTAAAAGGTGGGTTCAATTCTCATTTTGTCCTTGTTACCTCATGTGGGATGTGATACCCTGAATGAAAAATAAGCATCTTCATTAGAGCATTGTGATCCCAAGTCTTACTTGTCTTTCCTCCAAAGAATGGTATCAAATGGAGTCAGTTGGTTTTTACTGTCAGTTAGTTTTTAATCAACCTTTAACTAGCATCTAAATGACTAAAATAAATGAGAAAGAATTGTGTACAGTACTAAATTGTCTGGAGACAAGAGGAGTGACCAGGGCAATGTTTACAATTATTACTGTGTTCTTGAAATAGCCAAATTCAATTATATGTCTTAACAACATCATAGTCAGAGTAATTAACCCAGTGGTATTTCACTGAAGCAAGCTGTTAATTGGTACCTTTGTGAGTTTATGTAATATCGGAAGTTCAATAATGTTTAGAGCCAGGGTCATTTAAATCATCTGTCATGATGCAATTTATCATTAAAACTTTTTTTTTTAAAAAATGGTAACCTATAATAGATGCATGAACATAGTCTGAATTCATGATGCCAAGTAATGTTCAGTTTAGCAGACATTATCATTATAATTATCATTATTTTTGGTTTTTTTTGGCAATGTTGCAAACTTTTTTTCTTAAAAAAAAGGATAATATTAAAGTACCTCTTTTACTTCCCTTCCTTGTTTAAAAAGATGTGCCTTTCCACATCCACAAAGATAGGACTACTGAACCTTAATGCTGCCCCAAATCAATCAACATTTGATTTGGCTGTAATACTTTATAAGTGCAGGACTACCAAAAGTGCATTAAGAATCTTTGAGACTTAAAAGATCCTACTTTTCCTTAAAACAAACACAAACATATATAGTTTTAAAAGTTGTCAAGCATTTTAGCCCATTTTAGGGACAAGACAATATCATAGATTACAAAGCCTATTGTCTAGATATAATGTACCAGGGCCTGGAGACCAAAACCAGTTTCCGATAAACTTTTCTATGTATTGCTAAATATAAAAGTAAACTGTAGATATTAAGTAAATCCCTGATTGAATAAAAGTATTTGGTGCAGCAAAAACAAATTAAATTCTGAACTGACATCATCAAAGGTCCTACTTGAGCCATATTGAATATGAGAATGCCAACTGGTTACTGTGAAAGAATAAGATGTTTTCATTTAAACTATTGAGTCAAATAACTACAATTTTATCCAGTTGGGAAGATCTAGAAAACAACTTTAGGAATTAGTGAAGGGATGGAGAGAGGGATACAGTGGATATAGAAAATGTATATATGCCAGTTAAAATGCCAGGTTTTTGTAATGTAAAAAAATCAGACCAAGATAAATAGCTTCAGATTTTTTTCACTTTAAATATAACATGTATAATTCAATTGAAAAATAAACTGAAGTCCTTTAGTGGGAAAATAATAATAAAAAAACTATAATAATTGGCTGCATACAGTAGCATACAATAGTAATAGCACTTAGACTTACTGTATATACCACTTTACAGTGCTTTACAGCCTTCTCAAAGAGGTTTACAGAGTCAGCATATTGGGTCCTCATTGAGTCAACCCTGAGCCTGGTGAGATGTGAACTGCCAAATTGCTGGCAACCAGTAGTCAGCAGAAGTAACCTGCAGTACTGCAGTCTAACCACTGTGCCACCGCACTTATAAACAGTAAGTGTTTATACCCGCTTATAAGTAGGGATGTGGCTGTGTTCAGAATTGACCAATCACATTCAAACTGATCTGCCAAACTTGCCATCAATTAAAGTGAATCTCATAATCTCCAAAGTTTAGCTGTTCAATTGTTCCAGTAAGATTTTTCTGATATTTACTCAGTTGTGACCTACAGCAAAAGAGCTTACAGAAGCAATAAGACACTTGACAAAGTTGACCAAAGCCTACTTCTTAGTAAGATAGGACAATATGGGATAGATAGTACCACATCAGATGGACAACTGACTAATCAGCTTCACTCTTCAAATAGTCCTCAATTGGAACTACCTCTACATGTATGGAATAATGCAGGATGAGGAGGGACTTACCAAAGTTTTGCCTTATGCCCAGTTCTCTTCAACATCTTCATAAATGATCTACATGAGGGATAGAAGGAAATCTCATTAAATTTGCAAATGATACCAAACTGGGGGCAATAACTAACACTTTAAATGATAAATTCAAGATTCAGAAAGACCTTGACAGACCTTGGCTGGGACCTATCCAGCAAAATTCAATTCAATGGTGAGAAAAGTAAAATCTTACATATAGGCAAGAAAAACAAAAATAAATAAAACAATAGGTAATGCCTAGTCAACCACCATTTAAGTATGAGTCCTTAGTGTTAAACTGCCCCCCAAAAAAAGTTAATGTGGTCCTAGGTTGCATCAACATAGGAACAGGAATCTAATGATTTTGAAGTGATCATACCACTTTATTCTGCACTGGTAAAACCAATGACTAGGACTGCATTGGCTTTTTTTCGCAGCTGCAGCAAATTGCTGGTTCATATTTAAGTGATTGTCCACTAGGACTCCAAGATCCCTCTAGCTATTAAGCCAGCTATTCTATACCTGTACTTCTGTTTTTTTCTTGCCTAAGTGTAAAATCTTACTTTTCTCAACTACTGAATTTTAGTTTGTTAGCTAGGGTTCAGTGTTCCAGTCTGTCGATATCCTTCTGGATCTTGAGCCTATTTCTGGGGGTTGTTGACTAGTCCTGCCAGGTTGCTGTCATCTGTGTTAAGGATGGTCCTCCATTTGGAGAATGAGCACACAGCAGAACGTTGTGAGGGTGGTGTGGTAAAATACACAAACCAAGATACAGAGACACTGAGTAGGAAAATAGGTTTTTACTTTCTTGGAAATATAGATTTAGCAATGTCCATCAGTCAGTCCGGATTCATTCACAGTCAAGTCAGTCAGTCATCAAACAGTTCAGTTCAGGGATAATCCAATACTTAAAGTCCATTACCAAATACATAGTTCAATGCAAACAGTAGCAACTCACAGTATACACACTGGTTAACACAAGGCTCTTCTTCAGTGACGAACACCCTGCATTCAGTAACCAACAACCCACATCCAGTAACCTACAATCACAACTGATTCTGGCTCCTTCTTATTACTGCTTGATTGAAGCAGTAGCCAATCACATTTTCCTTAAAGCTATAGTACACTTAAAGGTAAAGTAACTATTCTTTAAAGTAACAATCCTGGTTTATATATTATCTACCCAACAATTGTTTTACATTCCTAACAATCTGCAAGTTTCTATTCCCTCATCTAAATCATTTATGAGGATATTGAACAATACTGAACCTAAGACAAAACCTTGGAGTACACCATTGCTTACTTCCCTCCATGTAGATGTAGTTCCATTAAGGATTACACATTGAGTGCAGTTTGTCAGCCAATTCTGAACCTCGGTATATATTTCATAGCTAACATAATAAAGAAAAATTTGAAATTTTGGTATAATATAATATTCACCATCTTCCTAGCATTTATCCTGCAGCAGCAGGAGCCTTTTTTTTTTTTTTTTTTTTTTGATTAACAAATGTTATCTTGCACAATCAAATGCAACAGCCGGGTCATGTCTGCATTTTTATGGAGATGGCTGTAGATCCACAGCTTGTGACAAAATAAATGACCAACTAGTTAATCAGCTGGGCCTGATGTTGATTTGATCTGTGTTCAGCTCAACACGCCCTAGCAAGCAGGCAATATCCAGCAGTATCATACCACTGGGAGGAGCAGACTTAAGTGCCATAATATTCTAACAATATATTATTAATATATTTAATGAATTCACATAGCTGTTGCATAGAGATAACTAATTGTGCATATCTGTTTTTATATGTATAAACCCCTTTGATTTGCCTAGTAGGTGGCATAAAAATATAAATATAAGCATGTAGCTTTGGATCTATGTAGAACAGTAATAATACTTTTACCTCACTTTTTCTACTAAATTTTTTTCATTCTCCATTAAGTCATTATATTTGGGAGAAGATATAACAGGGGTCTCTGGGACACAAATTGGGGGCTATTGTACAGTATCATACATATAAAGGGTGTCACATTTGAAATTATCAGATAGATCAATTCTTTTCATTTAAGAAACATTAGACAATCCATGACCAGTTGTATCATCCTTTCATAGACATTTCCTAACTACCATGAGAAATTGAATGATCACAAACAGGTAAAGAAGCAGTTGGAGTGGGAAAGATTTCCAACTTTGGCTTTCAGGTTGAGGATGCTTATCGGAAACTGACAGGGACTATTGGAAATTATTTCTCCTCTTCTGCTAACCCTTGGAATCCCCTGCCAATTTGCCAGGAGGATGAAAAAAATGGAGCTATGAACCACAGGGAAAACTGAATCCCCACTCTCCATCCTTGCATGTCCCAAGAGCCTTCTCTCCTTCTCCTCAGTGTTTATTGCCAGCACTCCCCCACTGGCTCTACTTCATGAGGAAGCATCTAAGTTGGTCCCTTAGTAATGGGTCCTGGGCTTTGGATACATTCTTTAAGTTAGCACATCTAACCAATTATGCCCCACGAGGCACTGTTTTGCCCTGTTGAAGGTTACAAACAAACATTGGCAATTTTAATAGTAAATAAATTATTCATCATTTAAAAACAGTCTAAGGATTAACTTCAATATTTTGGGTTTCTCACATATTCCTAATTACCAGTCCATAGACTTCAATGGAATAAAATATGGGTTATTAGTAATTTAAGTTAAAATGATCGGGGCAAGTTCAGATGAACATCTGCAAGCCCAGACTGTTGAAGCCTTATAAAGGTAACATTTTCTTACAGTGGAATGATTCATCATTTTCCTAGTCATTTTGACTACTGCGGTATTCCTGAAGTTGCTCTCCTACAGTACGTTAATTATACTATCAAGAAAGCAGTGTACAGCTGCTGAGGCATGTTAGCATATTGAGACAGCTCTTTAGTTTATGCACTATGTAATATGCTAATACTCTGCCTTTGGGTCTTCTGAAATTTTAATTATCCAATCATAAGCAAAAACAATTTTTTCAGTAGAATGAATTCCCACTATCTTCTACTTACACCTGCCAGCCAAAATGCTGGTGGTGGTGTTGCTAACATGGGCTGAAGAGGAAAACCTAAATTTTCTGAATCTAGTTTCCTTTTTCTATAAGTGGAATCCCAAAAGTAGCAAAATTAACTGCTTGATAGTCTTTGCCTGTGATGGCGAACCTATGGCATGGCACGCAGAGCCATCTTGCTGGGCACACAAACAGTTGGCCAACTTATCTCCAGCTGAGCATACACGTGATTGTGCATGCATGCATGTGCGATTGCAGAGACCCATCTGGTCTTCGGGCCTTCGCTGTGCATGTGGGCAATTGCAGCAGGAAATCCAGCTGGTCTTTGGAGCTCTCCTGCACATGCACACACAATTGCTCATGTGTGCATGAGTGCCTGCATGGAGCGTGCGTGCATTGCACGTGCAAAAGCTGCATGCATGCACAGATGGTGCGGTTGCACATGCAATGCAAGTGGAGGAAGCCACCCACAAGTGCAGATGACACGTGCAAAGCATGTACTTTTCAACACTCGGTAAGTAAGAGGTTTGCCAGCTCTGGTCTATGCCTTCTGTACTTAAGCTTTAATATTTCATCAATAAAGTCTGCTTAGTTACGTGGCTAAATTTCTACTCTCAGTGTTACTAGAGACTTTCTAATGTTTAATAGTACAAATTACTATTTCAAAGACTTTTAACTTCTATACAAAATGAAACAAAAAAAAAATTACCAGAAGTTTTCTGAGGAGAATAGTGAAAGAATTTAGATTCTGAAGAGAGTAACCACAATAATGGCTTTTGTGCTTACCACTTCCCTCCAGAGATCCTTTCTATGAGACACTTTGGTGTGTGTCTTTCTAATAATCCTAAAAGGTGTGGTAGTGAGAAACACAGCCTGCTTTGCATAAACCACATGAGATGCCTGAACAATTGGAAGAGATGTAAAGAAAGTAGTTTGGGAATGGAGAAATCTGTGTCAGTGAAGTAAAAATGAGTCAAACCAATAATGTTCTTAAGCTTGAAACAATTTGTACCTTGATCATTATTCTGTGAACTTCAATGGCAATTGCTTTCATGCAAGAAGAATTTGTAACATGTGCGTAGTTAAGTTCAGTCTATTTCTTTGGGGCAGAAAATTAATTGGCTGTACTATTTTTATTTTTTTTTTTGTAAACCCCCCCCCCCTAAACTCCGAAGAATTCTTTTGGAAGGGTAGAAACATGAAATCACTGGTTGTAACAAATAAGACTTTCATTCCTTGGCTTGGAAAGGAGGTAATGCTAATTAAAACTCAAATGGAAGGACATTAACATTCAGTAAAGTATAGTAGAGCTCTGTGTCCAATTTATAAAATCAGCTTCAATGGAAATGTTATCAAAAAGCTTATTTTTGTTAGCAGCATGGCAGCTTAGTATGTAGACAGTTTTCATTGTGATGCTTTGGTTACCAATTCCTAATGCTGCTGACAGAATAAAGAAATAAGGGCTGGTCACAGCAAGCCTCTTTCTCTAAACATTTCATAGTCAAGGGGGCATAGTTTAATACGCAAGGTAGAGCTACCTATTTCTTCCCTCATGAAGAGCTAGCTCAGAGATAAAATGGCATAAGTTATTATCAGAGAAGAAATTGTGTGAGACTGGGATAAATGAATAGAAAAATGTATCTGCACCCCTCTACCAGGTTAATCTCCTGAAAGCTGAACACTTACTCTCTGCTAGAGGCTTTATCAAGTAAAGCTCTACTTGCATAAACTTTATTTGTCATTTACCTTATGTAGTCAGGGGGTGGGGGAATTATAAAATTTTGGATGGATGCCAAGAAAAAGACCACTTTAAAATATAGGAGGTTAGCATCATTAAACAGAATACTCAAGGGATATTCCATTTTTGAAGAACCAGGAAATTCTGATCCCCAGATGAATTGGAGGATATGAGCTTTTTATTGTCCTCTAATTGTTTCCCCAAGGCTGAGAGGAAAACAAATAAGTAGCAGTTTCAGAATGTAGTAGAATTGCTAATCCTACTTTTTAAGTGATTAGAAAATATGAACGGAATAAGAAAATAGATTTATTCTTGTGTAATTGTAATTAGAAACAAAAAGAATAAAAGACAATGTAAAAATATATTGCCTCCTTTTCCCAAGTCAATATTTTATTGTTGTTGTATGTGTATATTGTATATATATGTTCTATGTTTGTTTGTTTTTGTGAGGAAATACTTGGTTACCCAAATATGGGAGAGAACATCTTTAGTTCTCTTTTGCCTT
>JAEANM010019398.1:0-12374 GCA_017656035.1 Myanophis thanlyinensis | reverse complement strand
CTATCTATCTATCCACACACACACACATTATTCCACCGGTATCTACATATTGCACATTGCGCTGTCACTGTGAGTCTGTTGTATTAAGTCTAGTCGTGGTGTTATGTGGCACTTAGAAGTCGGATGGCCCATGGATAGGAGCTATTCTTCAGCCTATTTGTCCGGCTGGCTATGCTTCTGTATCTCTTGCCAGATGGTAGAAGTATGAAGAGTTGCTGTCCCTGGTGAGAGTCATCCCTGAGGATTTTTCTCACTCTGTTGAGACAGTGGGATCTGGCTATTTCCTCCAGTGGGTTTATGGGACAGCCCATTCTTTTTTGTGCTGAGCTCATTATGTGAATTCTCAAATGTGAATTTCTCATATTGCCTCACATTCAGTGAAGTGAATTGACATTTTCAATGGTGATCTGTGACTTCTCAAATCAATTCATGGTAAATGAAGTATTTTATATATGGCAGTTAATATGGTTGAATATTATTTCTCTTTTTTTGTGCTTTTGACTAATTGAGCCAGCACCTTATAAATTTCTTAAATTAGTTACTCCAGAGTATAGCAATGTAATTCTTGTGTAATACTGTAGTAATATTTGCATGCGTTCAAACAAAAGAAGCAATCACCATATCTTTCACAATAAATAGTTTATTCAATGAGCAGCATAGCTTACATTTACATATTAGAGTTTAACATAGTTAATCAGCTGAATCAGCTTTACATTTATACGAGAAACAAAACCACAGGTTATTACTATCAAGCCTGTTAAATTCTGTGATTCCTGTAAATGAGAATTAGTTAGAACCAATAGGTAGCTTTGATTAAATGCTTTAACAGTTCAGCCAAGAATTGCTTCTTCGAATAGGCCGAACAATTCTTCCATTCTTAGGGTCAAACTGAAACACTTTTGTTCCTTGGAAGAAATAGATATATCCTGTGGGGGGAAAAGAACAGAAAAAAAGAAACATAAAAAATCTGGGTTTTTTTCAGAACTAAAGATAACTTCCTCTTTACAGTTTTCTAATGTGAATTTGAGAAGATTTGAGTTAGGTGTGCAAAAATGTTCATGACTATATAAATCAGAACAGGCTTTGTTCTTAAGATAGACTGAGATTCTGTAACTTTAAGTCAACAATAATGCCCAATGGGGAAAAAAAAGCAAAGGTATATCATGTTCATTTTTGAGTCTTGGATTACATATTGTCTAAACGTCATTTAAGCAAAGTTTACAAATCAATGATTGATTGGGTTTGTACAACACAGAAACACGTAAGTCCTACATCATGATTTACAAATATTAGTGCCTGGGTTCATACAAGATATTAAGCACATGACAATCAACCATTATGAATCCAACCAATTGGGATTTAGTCCTTAGGTCATTGCTTGCTGCTCGTATTTTATTTCTCAAACTATGATTCAGCAAAATTTAGATTTAAGGCTATGCATGAACATTGCTGCAGGCTTCATTTATTTTTATTTGCTGAATTAATAGATGATAGATGCTTTTGTGCACTTAATATTTGCTGGTCTTTAAGATGCCACTAGTGTCTTGTGGTTTTTTTAAAATAAAGATAAACTAAAAAATTAAAAATGGTTAAAGGAGTATTACAAAAAACACACTCTAAAAATGAAAGGCCTCTTGAATGCAGAAGGTTTAAAAGTTATAAAGGTCCGTGCAGTGTGTAAACTCATTATGTATGTTCTATTATACTGGGAAGAAAGCATTTAATAATGCTGATGATAATATAAATACAAGTTAAGTCAGCCTGGATTCTAGGTAATCCTTGTTTCTTTACCATAGCAACTGACTCCTTTACTTACCATTGTCATACAAAGCAGCATCAATTCTGGGTTTAATCCCTTTAAAATCTTGGGCTATATTTCTGGGGTATCCTTTTTCCATGCTTTGTTCCATTTCATTGTATCTGAAAGGAGATTACAAATGCCATTATTGAAATGCAATATAGAAGACTCTTCAAAGGAAGAAAAAGGATTCAAGTTGGTAATGATCAATTGAAGAAGCCCAGCCAAATAAAAGGAAATGAAAATTTACTCAACATATTTTTCTCTCTAAGGAGGAAATGATTTTATGGGCATATCCACAAAGATTTGTCACTGCCTTCTTTTGTATGTTTTTTTTTAAACTGCAGTTTATCTTACAGTGCTGATATTACCTGGATACCTCAAAGGCAGACCTAACTCTGAAAAGTTCCCATCCTGGATAAGTTCAGCCAGGTTCGGTTGTTGTAGTACTTTTAAAAACCATGCAGAGAGTCAGTCACCTTCTGAGTCATGAAAACCAATCTCAGCTTCTGAATTATGAGCCAAAAATGGCCGCCTTAAGAAATGGGGAAAGGTCCAGCTTAAAATGGCTGGATTTACAGTAGTTCCCATTGAAGAAGTTAATCGTGCTTAAATTCCAGCGGATTGCAGTGGAAACTAAATTCATTTAAAAGTCTTGAGTCCAATCTGGTTTGTTTGTTTTTTTCAAATGACAAAAATGATCTTGGGAGACACATTTGAAGAGTACTCCTTCCAAATCTCAGGGAGCCAGTCAAAATTGAGACTGTTATCTGAGAAAGGACTAGCAAATAGAAAACATTGTTGCCTTTGTTTAAAGCCATCATTGGATGTGCCTCAAATGGAAGAAGAAATTTGAGAAGGTTTTGTTTTGTTCCAATATCAGGTATGAAGAATGGGCAAATCGGGGAATATCTGTCTCTATCTGTTGTGATCTGATTCAATTTGGATTTGATTGAGTTACATATCCAAACTGAGTTACTGAATCAGTTTGGACTCCAGAATCAAATAGGAAATTATTTTATTTTCCCATACTCAGATGATTTGAAAGCTCATTATTTTATTCTATTTGGGTTTTTTTGCTTTAAAAAAAAACCCCGGACCAAATTCAAATGCATTTCCTTTGAATTAAATATTCAAGCAGAATATTCACACATTTCTATTAGGCATTAAAAGAACCTCATGGGAAATATAATTTGCTTTATATGATCAAATCAATGTAAGCAAAACTGATACATGAGAATTTCTAGCGCACGGGTGTCAAACTCAGTCGTATCACGTGACATAGTGTGACATATCGCGATGTTTCTTGCCTTTGCGGAGCCAGGATGGGCGTGGCCTGTGCATGACGCATCTGGTCTACGAGCAGCCAGTTTGACAGGCCTGCTCTAATATGTTTTCCTTGGTTGTGTTCCTCCAGGATAGCAGCTGATTGGATCAGCAACAGATGTTGCTAGTCAAAGAAAATCTATGTTGTACTTTCATGCTCTATTCATGTACAACAGGCCTTGGGCTTGGATCACAACACATACCCACTGTCTTGCAGATTTTGATCTCTTTTGATTATCATCTTATGCTATTATATACTACATTTCAGTTATATGTTGCTTATTAAAGATTAATACCTTAAAACTAACAACATTGTAAGCAAGTCGTATTAAGATTGCTGAACACCGATCCATACCTCCAATACTTGTTCCCAGTGAACAAATAGGTCTTCCCAGTTTCTGGATCGCTGAAGGCAGCATCAATTTTCTTCACATTTCTTGGTAATCCCAATCTGTAAATACTTTGAGCCTCGTTAATGATATCATATCCACTTAGAACCCAATATTGGTTTCCTAAAAAGACAAGTAATATTAAACATAATTATATTTCTTGATATTCTAGGCATTTCTCAAGTTTAGCTAAGAAAAATACTATTTCAATATTGAAAGAATGATCATTTCTGAACCTTGTCATGTTTCCTACTGTTAACAAGCAGCATCTGGAGAAACTGGATATTGGTTTTAACAGAGAGATGAAGCTTTTTTAGATGCTTAAAATTCTACACATGGGCATTCATAGCTCCGGGGGTCTGTGTGTGTATTTCTAGCAATCAATAAGTTAGGAAAGAAGGATAATCTTTTGTTCTCTGTGAATTTGGCACCATCCTAATGTAAAAAAATAAGAACAAGTGGCAACTGTAGTGTGTTGGGATCTGACTTAGATCTTCCAAGCAGGCTGAAATGCAGTTCTCCTTGCTAGCAGAGCCATCTTGGTAAAATACAGAGGAAAAACCAGATGGGAAGCTGGAAAATTAGGCAGAAGGAGACCAGGACAAGATAAAAACTGACTTATCTGCCCTCCAGTCATGCTAAAGAAATGCCAGCACAAAGTCAGACTAGGCTATGAGTCGTCCTGAATAATTTACCAACTGGGATGAATTCAGAGAGTGTGATAAACCATAATGTGAAATGTGTGTGCGTGTATTTCAGGTTTGGCTTAATATGACCAATGAAGCCAGTTATTGGGATATACAGTATGGCTTAGCACAGTGATGGAGAGCCTTTTAGAGACCGAGTGCTCAAACTGCAAATTGCACATGCGTACATGTGCATACATGCATGCTGGAGAGCCGAAGACCAGTTGGCGGGTGGGGAGGCGGGGGCATCACAACACCCGCAGCTCTGCAGGAAAAGCAACTGACATTTGGGAGGTGAGATCTTTTTCTTTTGCAAGAAGTTGGAATTGATTGACTTCACTTTTTTTTTTAGTCCCATAAACTTCTGTTTCCCTGCAAACAACGGCGAGAAACACCGCGGAGAAACACGGTGAAGCTGTGCTGGGGTGATGGTGTGCGTGGACACAGAAAGGGCTCACATGTGCCCCAGGTTCATCACCATTGGCTTAACTTAAGGCAGTGTTTCTTATCATGTGGTTTTAAGACAATTGGGGGTCCTAGCCAAGCCCTTTCAAAGGTCCACCAAAGCAAAATTATTTCCCATGCTTTTAAAAAAAATAAAGCAATTTTAAAACACACACTTTGCTACAAAGAAGTTCCCTGAGGATGGGTTCCAGCACAAGTCTGAAAACTGGGAAAAGAAAACCTCTGGTCCTGGTGACTGGCCCAGATTGGATCCTGCAACATTATCCTGGAACACACATATTTGCCTTCATTTATCACAGCCCATCAAACAAGTTTGAGAAGTAGTAGTGGCAGTGAATGCACCATTTTTAATTGTTAATCGGATAAATATTAATAAATATAACAACACACATACAGTGGTGGAATTCAATTTTTTTTACTACTGGTTCTGTGGGTGTGGTTTGGTGGGTGTGGCTGGCTGGTCATGTGACTGGGTGGGCAATTTCTGTAAGCAGGGCAATAAAGATTAGGCTAGAAACAACACCAGAATGTTTCTTTCCTGCCTTCCTGACAGGATTAACCCTGTAAAGTGGAAAAAACAAAAGGAGATTTCTTCTAACAACCGGTTCTCTGAACTGCTTAGAATATTTACTACCGATTCGAGCAAACCTGCTAGAACCTGCTGAATTTCACCTCTGCCCACATAAACAAACACTCTTTTGGGGTCCCCCGCAATTTTTAAATGTGGAAAGAGGTCCTGAGAGAAAAATATGTAAGAAACACTAGAATAACCTAAACCGAAAGATTAACAGAGTAGACAGTGTATTGACCAAAGGATCTCCATTTCTTTCCTAACAATTTTTTTCCCTTCTCTGGTAAGAACAAGTTTTGTTAAATTTATAAGGAAGTTAAAGCATTTTCATTACTCACCTTTAAAAATTAAAATGTTATCTTGCGCAAAGTTCTCATAAGCAGCATCGATATTGGAAGGCAGAGTTGGCCAGAAAAGAGAAATGAAATACAGCTCCACCTGGGATATCTGAGGGTGCTTACGCCAGAAGTGCCTAATTGTGAAACAGAAGTGGCATATTACCAAATCTGTCATCTTTTGAAAGAGGGAAATATTAGCTGGAGTTCCATATCATCATAATATAAGACAGGGGTGTCAAACTGAAGGCCCGCGGCCTGGATCCGGCCTGTGGGGTGCTTAGATCTGGCCCATGGGCCTGCCCTGGAAATAGCAAAGGACCAACCCGCAATGCCTCTGCGTGGCCTGCCCCAGGTCTGTTTTTCCTGGCAGAGGGCTACAGGAGGCTGTCGCAGTTGAAAACGGAGCCTCGACAAGTGATGTTAAGCTGGCCGTGTCCCCTGGCCACACACCCTGGCCATGCCCCTCTGCCCCCCCAGGTCAAACACAGCCCTGATGTGGCCCTCAATGAAATTGAGTTTGACACCCTTGATATAAGGGGTCATATCCTTCTTATTGGCAAAATATTACCCAAACTATAATAAATATTTTTAAAATGCAACTTACCTGTCCTTAAAGAACAAATATTCTCCACGCATGGTGGCAACAGCATCAAAAGTAGTCTTAGCGGAGCATGCTTCTGGTGTAGAGGGTCCTGTTGGTTGTATTGGGCTGACTGATTTTCCTAAATAATAATTTTAAAAAATGATATGGAAGTTATTAAATAGATACTAAAAACAATTGTAATTATCAAGATTTGCTTTCTTAATATTAATGTTTGGAGTAGTACAAATTCCAGTGTGTCTTTGCTGGTAGTGGGGAATTCTAGCTATAATGAAATTAATTATGACACTGTTTTATTAAGGAATATAACTGGGGAGAACATGCTAGTTACAAGGTATCCAATTTTTTTTCTTTTGGAAATCTTACTTAAAATGAATAGGAGCTTGCAGTTAGTAATGCTTGTGTTGCACGGCTGTCAAACTCAATTGCGTCACGTGATGTATCATGATGTATCATGACTTTTTTTTGCCTTTGTGGAGCTGGGGTAGGCGTAGCCTACACGTGATGCATTCGGCCCGCGGGCTACCAGTTTGACAGGCCTGTTGTGCTGCTTGGCAAATATTTATTTACATTTGGTAATTGGGTTGCAAAATAGCAATAGCACTTAGACTTATATCACAGGGCTTTACAGCCCTCTCTAAGCAATTTACAGAGTCAGCCTATTGGCCCAACAATCTGAGTCCTCGTTTTATTGACCTTGGAAGGATGGAAGGAAGGTTGAGTCAACCTTGAGCCGGTCAGGATCAAACTCCTGGCCACGAGTCTGCCCTACTGCATTCTAACCACTGCGCCACTAATGTTCACCAAGGCATGCTGTCTAATCTAAGAGCATCCCATTCCATTTAGGATTTGATTTCTCTTGGCCTTACCGTAGATGGCTTGAATGCCATTGATATCATCCTGTGGAAGACGAAATAATTTTGGTGATGTGTAAGAGTAGTTAGGAAACATCAAAGCCCCAGCATCGGTGGAATGAGACAGACCCAACGAATGGCCAAACTCATGAGCAGCGACAAGAAATAGGTTGCGGCCTGGAGGGGGGAAATGAAAATGAAAATCCTTTTTGTAGAAAGCAACAAGAAATTCATAACTGATCTATTCCTCCGTCAGATTAAAAAAAACAACAACACCAAAATTCTGCATTTAGCGTGCAAAGAAAAAGGAATAGTCCCATCTAGGTTTAGTAATCATAGTTGACAGGAAGGAGAAGGGCTTGGTTCCCACTCATGAGTTGTATAGGCAATTAAAGCATGTTTCATTCAATTCTAAATATATATATATATTTTCGTTTGTAAACTTCATTTCCGTTGCTTGCAACAGAACAAAGTTGTTGCAATAGAGAAGGCAGTGTGGGTTGGGAGATAAATCTGAAGACTTGGGGAGATGGGAAGGGAAAGGCTAAATCCCTCTTTATGGAAAGGAAACCATGCAAGGATTTCATTGTAACAGCGTTGCCCAAAAAGCATTAAGAGTTGTTAATTTAATTTTGCGCAGATTTTTTTTTTCTGGAAACATTGTATTATTAATTAGCGCTTATAAATCCTATGCTAGACCAATCTTAGAGTATTGTTCAGCTGTTTGGAATCCCCACCAATCTAGCGGGTCCAGAAGTACTTCACGAGAAAAGTCTTGCACTCTTCTGTATGCAACAGAATTCCCTATGCTACTAGGCTCGAAATTCTCGGTTTGGACAACCTAAAACTGTGCCGCTTGCAGTCAGACCTCAGTATTGCATATAAAATTATACACAGTAATGTTTTACCTGTAAATGACTTTTTCTGTTTTAATTGCAATAACACATGCGCTAACAACCACTTTAAACAATGTAAATTGTTCCAAACTCGACTATAAGAAATATGACTTTTGTAATAGAGTTGTCAATTCTGGAATGCTCTACCTGATTCAGCTGTATCTGCTACTAATTCTCATAGCTTCAGTCGCAAATTGACTTCCGTGGACCTTACACCATAACTAAGTGGATAGTAGAGGGGGCGTGCATAGTGCACGGATGTGCCTATCGTTCCTGTCATTGCATTTTCTTATTCTTATTGTATCCGTTTTTACTGTTATTGTTTGACAAATTCTAATAAATAAATAAACCAGAACTGGGTCTGATTTCTGTGCCATTCAGCCTGCTCAGTGACTGCCAATTACTTGTGGTAACTACTGTTTTACAGTTTAAGTAAATATGTAATCCCTAGTCAAGTTCACCCAGGTTCTTGGAGATTTTTAGCCTACATTGGGGAAGCTGGCAGATATTTCCAGGTCTACCATCTCATCTGGCTGCATCTGTAGATAAATTTCAGATGCTTCCGTCCTTGCACAATCTACATGTTTACAGTTCAAGAACGATTTTAAACATACCTCTTGGGCCATCTTTTGTCCAAAATTCTTCTTCATCAAAATGAGCATCTCCACCAATGTGTTTCCCTGGTTGAAAAGCATGTGCCAGGATTCCATCAGGACCATCAAATGGAGAATTATCACCATGAGCTAAATGTAGAAGAAATAAGGAGTTCAATTAGGCTATTAATTTTTTTTTGCTTCAATGGTGGTTCCTGAAGCCTGAATCAGCTCAGGGCTAAACCTACTGTATGTGGTTACCTCTGGTATGGAAAGAGATCATGATATCTGCTTCACCATCATAGATTCTTGTGAAAGTTAGAGGTGACACATTGCTCCAGACTTCAAATGCTTTTCTGATGGCTTCATCTGTATCCGATGGGTGCATGTCTGAAGTGTAGCTTACAATCCTATAAAATGAAAGAGGAGTAAATTATTAAGCAGCCACAAGCGTGGTCTATCTAAATCAGTATTTGAGATACTGAGTCACAGCAGCTTTCCAAGAATCCAGAATTATCCTAATTCTGTCTGAGCGTGCAAGACAGGAATCTTTTACACAGAAAGCAGTGTTTCTTGCTTACTGAATCTAAAATTTATTTTATGTATATCCCACCTTTATTATTTTTACAAATAAGGGGGTGAATGTATCCAACACACCTTCCTCCTCTTATTTTCCCCAGACAATAACCCTGCGAGGTGAATTGTGCTGAGAGAGAATAACTGGCCCAAAACTAGCCAGCTGTCATGGTTAAGGTAGGATTTGAATCCATTCATGGTTTCCAACTTTCTAATCTGTTGCTTTAACCACTAGACCAAAGTGACTCAAATAGAAATTAATCATATTAAAGGGAGTCTGGGAAGGCCTTAGCAAAATTTATCTTCATAAGGGCTTAAAGCAATATGCTTTGTTCCATTAACAAACAAACAAACAAACAAACAAACAATAGCTTTATAATTATAGCTTCCTGCAATAACACCAGCAGAACTGCAAAAGTTTCCTGCAATAACACCAGCAGAACTGCAAAAAAACGCTATTTGGAACAACATACATTTTGAGAAGGTACTTGGTTCATACCTAGGATGCTGGCAGCAACCCGTGTCAACCATCAGAGTCAGTCAGTGATATTTGTGATGCATTTTTAAATATTCAGTTGACTGAGTTTCATGTTTAATGAATAAAGGTTTACAATAATAATGGCAGAACTAAAAATGATTTGGATCCCAGTGAGCAGAAAGGATCTATTTTTAATTTTTCGGGATCCTGATTTAATTTACTGCTCTGAAGTTTCTCTTTGGGTTTCTTTTTCTCTTTTTTGTTTTAAAAATGAATACTAAATTAAAAGGCATTTAGATGTGATTTGGTGCAAAAGTTGCCTCTTTTCCAGCCACAAGGTTCTTTTGAGATTCTGCTGGATGTGTTGGCCCATGTCTGCTTCCAGATAAAATGAGGTTAAAGCTTTTACTTGACTGACAAACATTCTCGTGATTTCAGAAAGTAAATACTATTTGTCAGAGAGAGGCCAGGCTGATCCCTGATGTACTAAACAGGAATTCTGCTTCTGAACCTCTCCTAGTCTTAAACTGGTCTTTGAAAATGCAAAGTGTGCTATAAAATAAGAAAGTTTGGAAAACATTAATAGAAATTTCTCATCACTAAGTGGGCTGGATGCTAAGGTCCATCAAAGCTTGTATTTTCTTTTGATGCAGGGGCATCTGTTCAAACAAAGAGGGTCATAAAAGGGAAGATGGCAGTCACAATCATGTGACATATATATTAAAGGGGTGGGGATTCAGTCATGTGACTTTTCGTCTCCCCCTTCCCCGATTCCTCTACCTGCATGTTAAGCTGATCACTGTTTTAATGAAGGTACCATAATCCTTTTACCTGTAGGTAATACTGGTTGTCTCCCATTTAGGATTGCCGTCTAAAAGAAGAAACGAGCCCAGGTCAGGTACACCACATCTGGGCTTCTTCATCACGGCCAAAGTTTTCAGGTCAGGCTTTCCAGTCACCTTCAGGCCAAAAAATTCTTGCATTTTTTTGAGATCTTTAGTCAAGATTTCATTTTCATCCATGCGAACCTTAGGGCTTCTCTCATCGTTGGATTGGTAGAAGGTCTTTAAGTATTTCTGATGGGGAACAAAAATAAAGTCACTCTGATTTTAAATAAATAAATAAATAAAAGCTAAAAGAAACCAAATGAGGGGAAATTTTGATGAAATTTTGAGTTCTATGATTCTCAGATCCTTCTTTGTCATCCATGTGGGCATTAATAACATAAAATAATATCCAGTATATCAAAAAATCATTCTATTGCTTTGGGGAAGAGTATGAATATTTTTCCCATACTGATAAACATTCTTGTGATTTCAGAAAGTAAATACTATTTACTTGAAGTCCGGTTGAAGGTTGAAGTCCGGAAAAATAGAGTTCGCTTTTTTATTTTTTTTAACAAAGATTTAGCTTTTATAATAATGGTGCAAGCTTTAAGAATGACAGACTGTTTTGCAGAAATAGAGGCTAACCCATTATCTTGAATAACTACACTTTTACTACAAAGTATAGTAAAAAGATGAGCCACATCTCATGAGACACAAAGGCAAATATGATATCAATAGGGGGAAAAATTAGTCCAGGAGAGAAAAGTTAAGATTAAGAATCCAGTAAAGTGAGAGTTCAGCTAAAATTTCAACGATTTTGAGTGTATATTTACCTTCACTAAATCCATATCAGCATCATTGATTGGTGAATTCACTGGAGTGGCAAAAGCAGATAAGTTGTAGGTGAGAAATAGAAACACCCAAACTGAGAGACCTGCCATAGTTAAAATCACGGCAGACACTTCCTGTCCTATAAAATATTTCTTCCTTTTGAATGTTTCTGGGTTTCAACCATCCTCAGTTTATATAGGAGTTGAGCATTTCTCTCTGTTCTGACTCATTATCCTCTCATTGGCAATCAGGGGAAAAACTCATTTATGAGCAATAACGTTTTCACAACTCCTTGGGTTAATTTAAAAAAGAAAAAGAAAGAGCCCCTCCCCTCCCAACCCCCCATTTATGAGAACATACTCAAATAGTAATGCTTAGCATTATCTTCACCTTACACAGGTCTCACCACTGGAGGTTAAAAGTCAAAATAAAGACAGAATTTGCAAGAATGTTCCTGGGCTGTCCATCTCATTCAGTTTGTTGGTCTTTCGAAGATATTTTCTCTCCACGCTCCCAGGAAATCCTTATTTTGCTTATGTTTAGGCTGAGTTTAGAAAGGAGGAAGATATATACAAGACCTCATAACTAGTCAGAGAATCCTGGAGTTGAAATAGGTCATTGAGGCCACAAAGTCCAAAATATTTGAGATAGATGGTTTTCTAATCTTTGCTTGAATCTATTACTTTTCTGGGCAATTGGTTCATTGTTGGACTTTAGGTAAGAAACTCTTAAAAATCTTCCAACAGAATTCATGTTCCCCTTTTTGCAGATACCTCACTTCAATTTATAATTAAGTATCTGATAACCCAGCATTGCCCGGGTATTTATTTATGCCAATCCTGTATTAGACAGGAAAAGGAATGAATTATATCTATGGTGTGAACCACGAGCTGCCTTTCTTTCCTCTCACTTTGCCTTCTTTTTAACCTCACACCCAAACTTCCATAAGGGAAGAGGTTCATTTACCCTCTCATGAAAGATGGCCTCCAGGTTTACATGTCTCCCACTGCCACCATCAGCTTCCACACCACGTTATCCGACCCAGGCAATCAAGCCATACTTCGTGATCTGCTGCAGCCAATCACAGTCTACCTCTGCATTCCACTGAGCTCTCCTTGACCTGCCTTGATGAGCGCAAGTCACAC
>JAEANM010019397.1:0-12374 GCA_017656035.1 Myanophis thanlyinensis | reverse complement strand
ATCTTTTGAATTATTACGGTCTCTGTCGGCACTGATTCATTTTTCCAATATTGGGCGAGTGCTATTCTCGCTGCTGTTGTTATGTGCACTATTAAGTACTTTAATTCTTTTTTATATCCTCCCTTCATAATTCCTAAGACCGAAGACGTTTCTTGGATGAGAAGCAAAATGTCTTCGAGGAAAACCTAAGGAAAGTCCAGTTGCCTTTTGAAAAAAGCATTTTTGGGACAGCCATGATCTTGGATTGAGACTCTTCAGAGACACTTAGCCACTGTCAAATCCTCATCCTCACTTGAATAAGAGGGAGGAAGAAGGGTCTGTGGAGATAGGAGGAGGAGGAAGAGGAGGACAGGGCCCTCTTGAAGTCAAGGACATTATCCAACCAGCCTACCTGCTACATTTTCCAAGTCTCTTTCCTTTCATATTTTTCCTTAGCCAATTCGGCAGATGTCCCTCCTGTTTTCTCATTTCCCCCCATTTCCTCAATGTGCATTTCTGATCTAGAAAAAGAGCACCATAAATGTTTTTGATGTATCTATAACACCACAGTAATTTCACCCAGCTTGCATAATTCTCTTGAAAAGAATCGGGATAGCTTGCAGATATTGATGTATGCACAGAAATAGATCACACGTGTACATTTACTATTGGGTTTGCCAGACTCATAATAATTTTGCCCTTGAGCCTATCAATAAATTCTATTTATTAGCATGTGTGCTTGTGTATGCCCCTACCTCAAATTTAAACCATTCTGAGTTCCACTGAGGATTGAGAGATTTGGGATAGACATCTGTCTTAAATGTAGTGTTTGCGAACTTTACCTGAAAAATATAAACATATATGAAAAATTATAAACAAAATCACTTTTGTCATTGCATTTTGTTCCATTTACAACATTTCTTAAACAATATTATGAAAATATTTTAAAGAACCTAATTTCTTAATGGGCATATCACTTTCTCAATCAGTTAAATGGACCAAGTCATTATTATTATAGTTTTCTTAACAAAATAAAGCGATAACTGTCCCGTAACTATTGCATACACTACCATCTTCTATTCTCTTCTGTTTATCATTAAATTTACTCTTTAGAAATACAGCCTTATCAACAATGCCTTAAAGATAATGTTGATATCAACAATATAGGAATATCCTTATGGTTTGTTTTCACATGTAAGCATCTAAGTATCTATGTTTAGTTTGACCTAGTGGTGAAGGCAGTAAATTACAAGTAGTCTTTGATTTACAACAGTTAGTTTAGTGACTGTTCAAAGTTACGGCACTGAAAAATGTGACTTATGACTGTTTTGCAGTTACAACCTTTGTAACATCCCCATAACCATGTGATCAAAATCCAGATGCTTCGCAACTGGTTCACACTTATGACCACTGCTCTGTCCCAAGGTCATGTGATCACCTTTTGCGACCTGCTAACAAAAGTCAATGGGGAAGCCAAATTCACTTAACAAACATGTTACTAATTAAACAATGGCTGTGAATCACTTAACAACTGTGGCGAGAAGGTCATAAAATGGGACAAAACTCACTTAACAAACATCTCACTTTGCAACAGAAATGTTGGGCTCAATTGCGATCATAAGTTGAGGACTACCTGTACACACTGCCCGGAAGGTCAGCAATCAGTTTTGAACTAGCAGCCCTTCTTCCTAAGATCTAGTCAATATAATAAGTGAATCAGGAAAAGTTCAGAACCACACAACTTATACGACAGAGCAAAGATTAAAAAAAAAAGTTTGTCAACAAATTTCTGTAGGAATTCAGATGGAAAATCACTAAGGCATGAGACAATTCCTTAGCCATCTCAAATATTACTGTAAGAGTTCAGATGGAAAATCACTAAGCCATTGTTAGCCATGTGAAAGCAAGAAATGTGATATTTTTGGATATTCAAGTCAGAAAACTAAATAATAGTTTATTTAAAGAAAGCAAATAATATTTTTCATTGAAGCATTCCCACCTGCTACCAGGTGAAAAGTTAAAAGAATGTAAGGAAAGTAAGATCGCAATGAAACACAGTAAACTTGGGTCCATTCATATTTAATTTAGGGGTAGTGAGAACACATCCAACTGGAATCACTGTGTGTGAACTGGCTGGCTACATAAATTAATAATAGATAAATAAAATCCCAGTGATCCACTGACATCGCCCTGGCAAATTCAATTTCAGTGGAAAAGAAAGAACAGCTAAAAACAACTAATTTGGATCGATCCGACCAAAGGTTGTTGATGAACGTGGTTTGGAAGGAATGCAGTTTGAAAAAGAAAAAAAGAATTACAGTTAAGTTGAGCTGGGTTTCTTTGAATAAATTATGAAATCTAAGTTGCAAATCCTTAGCTTAAAATATAAATTGAGGATATTACCAGAAAATTTTTCATTCTTGATATAGTAGCACCTCACCAACCAAAGAAAAACAAAATAAAACAAAAAAACTTGATAGGTTGACACGAGGCTAAGCAAAAAATTATGGTTTTGAAATCATAATAACCAGCCTTCACAACACACTTGAAGCCAAATTCAAACAAATCATATTCTGTCTTAACAAGCAGGACTCTTAAGAATGTCAAACACATTGTTATGTATACACTTTTGTCTTTTTGCGTTGCCACATTGCCTAAATTGGAGATTTGCTAATGCTTGATTTTGTAAGTTCAACAAAAGCTCTAGATTCAGCCTAATACCAATGCTTCACAGAAGGACAACGAAGTAGGAGAGGACTGTGGTTTACAAAGGAGGCAAACAATGATAAATTGTTTTAGGTATGAGGAAAGATTGCTTATACAGCATATAATATGACATAGTGAAAATCAGTTAATGGGTACAAGAAAATGACTGAATTTGTGAGGTAAAGTTTTGACTAAACTGTTGAAAGGATGGGCATACTGCTACTCCTATGGTAGCCAAGCTTCACGCTCTTCTGAAGCCAAGTACAGGGAGTCCTCGACTTGCAACAATTCATTTAGTGACTGTCCAAAGTTACAATGGCATTTAAGTGACTTATGACTGGTTTTCACACTTACCTTCCGCATGGGTCACGTGCATCAAAATTCAGACCGCTAAAGCGTCCTGGGCTCATGTGATCCCCTCTCGCGACCTTCTGACAAGAAAAGTCAACGGGGAAGCCAGATTCGCTCAACAACCGCCTGGCTAACTTAAGAACTGCAGTGACTCACTTAACAATTGTGGCAAGAAAGATCGTAAAACAGGGTGACACGCACTTTAACAAGCACGACACTTAGCAACAGAAATGTTGGGCTCAGTTGTGGTCAAAAAAGTCGAGGACTACCTGTAATTGCATGTAGTATCTCAGAGTGAAATACAGGAAAATCTGAGGTAAGACAATCATAAGACATCTCACCAAGCTCCTAGGACCGTGATGGCAAACCTATGGCACGGGTGCCACAGGTGGCACACAGAGCCATCTTGCTGGGCACACAAGCTGTCAGCCAACTTACCTCCAGCTGAGCATGCACATGCGAATTGCGCATGCATGCATGCGTGATTGCAGAGACCCAGCTGGTCTTTGGGCCTCCGCTATGCATGCGTGCAATTGCAGCAGGAAATCTAGCTGGTCTTCGGAGCTCTCCTGCGCATGCACGCACACACGATTGCTCATGTGTGCGTGAGTGCCTGTGTGCAGCGCGCGTGCATTGCACGTGCAAAAGCTGAATGCATGTGCAGATGGTGCGGTTGCACATGCAGAAAATGTGGAGGAGCTGCACGTGAGTGCAAAGCGCGTACCTTTCGGCACACGGTAAGTAAAAGGTTCACCACCACTGTCCTAGGACCTACAATCTCCCATTACACAGCCTGATCAAAACATACATGTGAATGGTTTCTGTTTTGCTTTCGTTTTTCGCTTCAGTTTCACTGCACACATGTTGTGCATTGACAAGAAAGGACTGAATTGAACTGTTTTGTTTACAGCCTGATCAACATATTTGTGAGAGGGCTTCCGGAGTTCAAGTGCGCTTATACAGGATGAAGGGTTCAGAGACAGTATTATAATTCACTGGCTGATTTCGGACTAGATTTAATTTTGAAACTGTAAGAGGGTCAGATATACTGACCCAAGAGGTCTCCGAGTTCATGTAGATGACACACTCTGGTCACAACAGATGTCTGGCTCTCTTAAATCTTCCTTTTAACCCTCTCCTTGAGCAGCTCACTAGGCACCACTGTTTTCTATCAAATTAAATCAGGCTGATTTAAGAATAAGGGTCAGTTCTGAATGATATGAAATATTCTGAAATATCTCTAAGCAATATTCAAAAGTAAAATTTATTCTTGTTTCCGATTCTGGAAATGGTGGTGGGGTTCAGATGACATGCCCCCCTAGGGAGAGGGGGTGGTATATAAATCAAATAAATCTAAATCTAAATCTAATCCTATAGAAATGACTGTACTTGGTTCAAGAACAATAAGGAATGGACAGCACATGTGATTTTGTTAATCAGGTTGGACTTTAAAGCAGGGGTGTCCAAGCTTGGCCACTTTAAGTCCAACATGGCTGGCTGGAAAATTCTGGGAGTTGAAATCCACAAGTCTTAAAGTCGCCACGGCTGGGCACTCCTGGCTTAAAGGCTGTCCCAAATACACTGTTATGAAATATCTTCGCTCAAAAAAATGTGTCAAAAGCTGATAAACAAGGGCACAATTTGGTTATCTCTGATAAAGAGCAAATAGGGCAGCTGAGATACTAGCGCTGTCCTAATATGACCCCAATCCAGTCGTTCTGAACAAAGTCCCAGAAAATGTTATGGTATCATCCTAAATGGGTCAGAGCACCAGAGGTGGGGTGCACATTCCCTCTCAGCCTGTTCCTGCCAGTGACTTCCCACTCCCACCGAGTGGATGTGAGTGGATGCATTTGTGAAAATAGTAATAATAATTATCTTGATCTAGAGCAGTGGTGGCAAACCTTTTACTTACCAAGTGCCGAAAAGTATGCACTTTGCACTTGCATGCAGCTCCTCTACGTGTGCTGCATGTGCAACTGCACCATCTGCGCATGCATGCAGCTTTTGCATGTGCAATGCACTCATGCTACATGCACGCACTCACGCACACGTGAGTAATCACAGGTGCATGCGCAGGAGAGCTCTGAAGACCAGCTGGATTTCCTGCTGCAATCGTGCGTATGCATAGCAGAGGCCCGAAGACCAGCTGGGTCTCTGCAATTGCGCATGCATGCAATCTCATGTGCATGCTCAGCTTGAGGTAAGTTGGCCGACAGCTTGTGTGCCCAGCAACATGGCTCTGCGTGCCATCTGTGGCACCCGTGCCATAGGTTCACCATCACAGATCTAGAGGTAGATCAAGTGGAATGTCTCCATTTTATAGGGCCACACTAGGCTCTCGTTTCTCTGTTCTCTGCATTCATGTGCCAATAGTATGTGTTTAATCATAAATTAAGCCTTCCTTCCAGGACTTAAAGATCAACACATCATGTAGCAATAGCACCTAAGACTTATATACCTCTTCACAGTGCTTTATAGACCTCTCTAAGCGGCTTACAGATTCCCATACTTCCTTATATATTGCCCAATATAATCTGGGTCCTCATTTGTAAATGCAACCTTTGAGTTTACGTGATCAAACAATAATGAGGAAAAATTACTCCTGGATAAAGAGGCTTCTAATTACATTTTTCTACCTTTCCTTTTCCTTACCTTGCTCACAAGGTATCTCCAATCTCTAGGGTATGCAAAAATTAAACCAAATCAAACCCTACAGCCCAAGATACTTTAAATAGTATTATAAGTTCATAAGTTAATTGCTTCACTTCATTCCATCCCAACATCAATAAACATTAGTGACGTTCTTGATACCAGAAATTTTGTCACTACAGAAACTCAGTTCTTTAATCTCTACCAAACACTTCCTACAGCAATCAGTCACAAACTCTTGAATCTTTCGCATTTCTTTCTGATTTATCTCTAGCAGTGAATTCTTAATGGACGTTTCTGTTCTGGGCACAGGTCATTATCTCAAAGGGATCATAATCCTCAAAACCAAAACTAATTTAAATCAGCCTGCCAAAACCTTTACTTTTTCGTAAGTATTGTTACTACAATTCCCACAATTCCTAGCCAATGAAAGGATTTACAGTTATAACCTCTGCAGACATCTGAGTAACCCGACTTAAAGTTTTCCGGCTATCCCAAGTCATACCACTGAATTGCATTTTTTTTTCAAGGCAGCACAGTAGGTAATAATTTCTCTCAAAATTCCTGCTTCTTATCTAACACGTTTATCAAACTAACTTCCACATAAGAAGCATCACTGAACTTACTGTAAGATTCCTTCCCTTTTTGTTAACACACTGACCATTTGAAATGGAAGTAACAGCCTTGCAATGCTTGAAAAGTTAATGATTCACTTAACAACCTTGGCAAAAAGGTAAAATAAAATCAGGCATGGCTCACTTAACAACCACATTGTTTAGCGATGGAAATTCTGGTGCCAACTGGAGTCTTAAGTCAAGGATACCTGTCTATCTCTACCGGGCTGAGAGTAGTCATCTATAACATGATTTATCTCAGCTCTGTAACCTACCGTAACTCTAGGTGGCTTTTAAGGTGATTAGATCATCCTAAAAATTGCTCCAGGTGATTGAATCAAGGCCACTAAAACTCAGAGGGACTACAATATTGCATTTGTCACTGCAGCTTCCACCTCTTTACAATAGTAAACAATGTAATTTCCAGAAATAAAGTACAAAACGAAGGGACAGTATATAAGAAATATAGGAACTTCTAACCGTAAGAACTCACTGGAGAAGAGTCTAATGCTGGAAATGATTGAGGGCAAAAGAAGAAGGGGATGGCAGATAATGAGGTGGCTGAATGGAATCACTGAAGTAGTCAGTATGAGCTTAAATGGACTCTGAGGGATGGTGGTGGACAGGAAGGCCTGGAGGAACGTTGTCTATGGAGTCACAATGGGTCAGACACGACTTCGCGACTGACAACACCAGAAGAAACGAATATGGAAAACAAGGACATCAGCCTGGCAACCAGATTAGTCTACTCTAATTGTGTTCTCCATAGATTCCTATAATTGGGAAGGTTGGACCTTAAAAAAGCAAGAAGGAAGAAAATCGACTTGTTTGAGCTGTGATGCTGCAGAAAGCAGCATTCTTGGATGTGTTTTCCTTGGACAGCAAAAGTGACTAACCAGCAAGTCCTGGAGTTCATAACACCTGGAATGTCATTGGAAAACAAAATCACAAAACCGTCTCACGTATTTTGGCCATGTCATCCAAGGGATGCCACTGGAGAAAGCTGGCGGTAAAAGGAAACCAGGCCGCCAAAGAACCCGAT
Organism: Myanophis thanlyinensis; assembly: GCA_017656035.1. Taxonomy (NCBI): domain Eukaryota; kingdom Metazoa; phylum Chordata; class Lepidosauria; order Squamata; family Homalopsidae; genus Myanophis; species Myanophis thanlyinensis. The sequence goes on along the minus strand of JAEANM010019397.1, from coordinate 5,030 downwards.
GGCTGGACACCAAAGTTCAAAGAACCCCAGAATCCCCCAATACTCTCTTGCAAAAATATTCCACAAATTATCCAAAGATGACTGCTGAATCTTAGAAAGTATAGGATGTCTCATCACAAGATGTTTTTTCAAGTGCCATGAAACCTCCTAAGATCTTACCTGCCACATTCCTGGAGATTTTTAGCTATTTAAACTTTAGGGGGAAATGGATCTTTGTGCCATTTGTGAGAAGTTGAGAGCATTATATGGGAATGGAACTAACTCAACTAACCTAGACAAACACAGGCAATTCTCGACTTACAACAATTCATTTAGTGGCCGTTCAAAGATACGGCACTGAGAAATGTGACTTTACGACCGTTTTTCAGAGTTATGACCTTTGCAACATGCCCATGATCATGTGATCGAAATTCAGACGCTCGGCAACTGACTTGTATTTATGACGGTGGCTGTGTCCCCCAAGGTCACGGAATCCCCTTTTTGCGACCTCATCGGCAAACTCAGCGGGGAAGCCAGCTTGACTTTAACAAACCGGGTTACTCAGCTTACCAACGGCAGCGATTCACTTAACAACCGTGGCAAGGAAGTGGGTCGCAAAGTGGGGCAAAGACTCACTTAACAAATGCCTCGCTGGTAGGAAGAGAAATGCTGGGTTCAATTGCGGCCACAAGTCGAGGACTTGCCGGTAGCGCAAGACTGGAAGATGGTGGCGAGACCTGGCCCCATAGAATCGCCAAGAGTCAGACAGGACTGAATGGATCCCCATCCCCATCATCACCATAGTGCTGGAAGGGAAACCCAGCACAATTTACCAATTTGAGGATCTCAATTTCAAGGATAGGTCCCCACCCAGAAAGATCCCTGCTGGGGGAATCGACCTCCCCCTGGAGGCATCTCGAAAGGAAGAAAAACTGCTGGAAGGGAAGAGCGCCCACCTTGCCTTGAAAGGGCTGCAGGGGGAAGAAGGCAGAAGGACCACGAGCATCTATAGCAGCGTTTCTCAACCTTGGCGCCTTTAAGATGATTGGACTTCAACTCCCAGAATTCTCCAGACAGCTTTGCTGGCTGGGGAATTCTGGGAGTTGAAGTCCAAAAGGCGCCAATACTGCCCTATAGGATTAGTTTCGCGGGCATTATGCAAAAATATGCAAATACGGGAGGGGGAGAGTGACGACGTGCTCCCCCCCCCCACGTCTCCGTTACTGCGGAGCGTCGTCGTGCAGAAAAGCCCCTCCCCGCCAGACCTCCACGAAGGCATCCGTCAAGTCACTGGCTCGGTCCATGACAGGCAGGTGCCGCCCCGCCACGATTTTGACCTTCAGCTTTCCCGGCATTTTCCTGACGCTCCGCCTCTCGCCTCTTTCCCCGACGGCGGCCGCGGAGCAAACAGGCTTCTTCCATAGAAGCAGGCAGGAGGAGGAGGAGGAGGAGGAGGAGGAAGGCACCCGGGTCAAGGCCGCCGGGGCGCATGCGCGCACGCGCAAGGGATGCCGACCGGCCCGCTTTGGGGACGCAGGTGGGCGGGGGCTCGCTTCCTCCGCGCTGAAGCCGTGCGCGTGCGCAGTGCCGGGACAACGTCCTCTTTTCTCTCTCTTTTTTTCCCTTTCTCCCTCAGTCGACTCGCGGGCCGCTCATGAGTCCTTCGCGCGCCTGCGCGGTGGCGCCGTGGGTCGCGCGTTGCGTCACTCCCCGATCCTTGGTTAATTCATTTAAAAAAGACAAACGGGTTTTTCAACGTTGGCTTCCGAACAAGCTTGGTTTAACAACAGTTTGTCGACGGGTTCGGAATATACCGAGTAAAGCCCCCTCCACCTCCCTCTTTCAAACCGTTATCCAAACCAAAGGGAACGGTGAGAGGAATTAGAGAAAGGCCTGGTTAATCGAGCACCGAGGTGGTGGTGATGGGAGGGAGAAATCCTGTTTGTGGTTGCCTAGGTTACCAGGCTGCGTGGAAGACCCAGAGTGATCGATGTCTAGGATTAACGACCAGGCCGTTGTTATTTCGTGGCTCCTGGGGGGGAGGGGGGGGGCTGAAATAATGTGAGGTTTTTTGCCTTGCAAGGGCCAAAAATTTGGTCCCACCGAGATAAAGTTTCTTCATTTCATTCATTTTGTGCAGAAAAAACAATGACTGCCAACCTGGCCTTCTATCGAGGACCTGCATACTGCAGGCATCAAAAAGAGGGCTGAGAAAATATTTAAGGACCTATCACATCCCGGACATAAACTGTTTCAACTCCTACCCTCAAAATAGGGGTGGGTGGGGGTGGCGAACCTTTTACTTACCAAGTGCCAAAAAGTATGCGCTTTGCACACTTGCGGGCGGCTCCTCCACATGTGTTGCATGTGCGACTGCACCATCTGCGCATGCATGCAGCTTTTGCACATGAAACGCACGCACGCACATGAGCAATCGCAGGAGAGCTCCGAAGACCAGCTGGATTTCCTGCTGCAATCGCATGCATGAACAGCGGAGGCCCAAAGACCAGCTGGGTCTCTCTAATTGTGCCTGCTTGCATGTGCATGCTCATCTGGAGATAAATTGGCTGACAGCTTGTGTGCCCAGCAAGATGGCTCTGCGTGCCACCTGTGGCACCCGTGTCATAGGTTTGCCATCACGGCTATAGGGCACTACACGCAAGAACAACTAGACTCAAGAACAGCTTTTTCCCGAACGCCATCACTCTGCTAAACAAATAATTCCCTTAACATGTCTAACTATTTACTGAGTCTGCATTAGTAGTATTCTCATTGTTCCATCACCCACCCACCCTACTATCACTATAACTTATTGCTTGTATCCCTACAATCAATTTATATTGATTATTGTCTCCTAGTACGATTTGACTGCTTATTTGTATCCCATGACTATCATTGACTGTTGTATCTTGTGATTCCTGACAAATGTACGGTTTCCTTTTATGTACAATGAGAGCATATGCACCAAATTCCTTGGGTGTCCAATCACACTTGGCCAATAAAAAATTCTATCCTATTCTAAAAAGCAAGTTTTATTGGAAAAGTACTGCAATTGAAAACCAGTCTTTCAGAGGATGAAAAAAAGTAATTTCACATACACAATGACCTAAGGACATTTTTTGCAGGTTTTTTTTTTTTTTGGGCAGATGCCAAAAAAGTGAAACAATATGTTTTTCTTTCCTTGCCATTTGTTCTCATTTCCAGTTGTCCGTTTGTGTCATTTCCTTTTTGCCTGTTTAGAAATCTGGTAACCCTAAGCCTGATGTATGTGTGTGTGTGGCAGATGAAGGGCTCTTAAAATATTCTTCAGTTCATCTCCTTCAATAACATTTTTGGAAGTAGAAAGGCACGAGACTGCAAATAAAGAAGGGCAAGATTTTGGTTTTAAAACAGGGTGATTAATCCATACTCCTCACCTGGAAGTATCCTGAATGTACAAATACATCCTGTATTTAATCTGCAGACTGCATACATGTCCTTGAACCTGAAAGCTGATGTTTACAGAAGCATATCACAAAATTGTTTTTTCTTGCTTCTCAGAAATATTTTGATCTTTCTGGTCTCCAAAATTTGTTGTTGAACTATTTATTGAGCAATTTTATTAAGCAACTATTTAGAAGAATAATATAAATTTTTTTTTAATGTTTACACAGTCATCCTGGACTATTACCCTGACATTTCAACATTCAATTTATTTATATATTAAAGGGTAAATAAAAAGTTTAAGCAACTTTTTAAAAAGGCTACAGCTTTTACAGATACATTCACATTTATCTTAAATGGACCAGAGATTATATAATAAACGTGATTTTTGTTGAGTTGTTCATATAGATTTTGTCTAGACATAATCGAAAATTGACCAGAAAGATGTAGGTCTGAAAATGTTTATTGTTACAAACAGGTTTTAAAAATACCCTTGTTTTGTGTGAAAATGTTTTGTTAACAATTATTTTAATATATATGTTATTTTAACAATATATCAATTGGACTATTAAATATAATTTTAAAAAATGAAAAACTGCTTCATAATTACAGACCTATTTCCCCCCATGTGTTTAAATCACTGTTAGTTGTATATTGGATTATCTGTAGTATTTTCAGCCAAATCCTATTTATGTGTATTCAATCTTATCTTAGCCATTTGGGCTATTCAAAAATAGGTTGTGCTAAATTCAATGGGATTTAATTCCAAGTAAGATTATGCAGGATTTCAGTTTTGGATTAGTAGCCCCCAAATTCTCAAGCAAATATAGTATTTATATTCAGATCCATAGCATATACTTTTTTTAAATCAGAAAATTATTATTATTATTTATTACATTTATATACCACCCCCTCTCCCCAAGGACTCGGGGTGGTGTACAGCCATAAAAAGAAGCACAATATACAATTAAAATCAATTAAAATAATTAGATAATGCCAATCATTTAAAAACTAACATTTTAAAATTCCGTAGAAATTAAAATTAATTAAAACGAAACCCCAATTTAAAACACAATTAAATATACATTTAAAATTAATTAAACCCTCTATTTTCTTTTCCAAGATAGAAAAACTTGACAATTAAATAATGCTAAAAATAAGCTATTGATTACACATTTCCCAAGTTAATAATTCTTCCTTTTTCTTCCTAATTATCTGCAGTAGAAGTACAGGAAAGAGTAGCCTATTACAGAACCCTATTAGATATTTTCTTAGTATGCTGAAAGAGTTAGTTAATAGACAGAATAACAATTTTGAAAACATAAAACAATTGTTAAGTGATAACACCTTATGTTGCCTATTGCCAAATTAGTCAGATTGTTTGTGGTTAATACGCTTTGGTATTTAATTCAACAGTTGCAAGATCAACCAGGGGCATTCATTGTTTCTTCAATAATAATTTTTATTTATTTTATATACACCTCCATAACCTTCCCCACACTTCCCAGAGCTATATCCAGGGTTACATGAAAAGCAAACTTAACCTAAAAAAAAAAAAAAAAACCTCCCTACTTAAATTAACAAATTTAGAACACACTTTAACTCAATTTCAAAAAACAATTGCAATA
>JAEANM010019396.1:0-12375 GCA_017656035.1 Myanophis thanlyinensis | reverse complement strand
AGCATTTCACTGCATATCGTACCATGTATGACTGTGTATGTGACCAATAAATTTGAAATTGAAATTGAAATTGAGAGAAGATGAGAATAATGATGGGAACACTGCCTTTCTAAATAGTTTGACAGTGTGTAGGAATTAGTTGTTTAGCAGTGTGATAGTATAGTATGTCCTTGTGTCTAGTTGTTCTGATGTGCAGTGCCCTATAGTGTCATATATTATAATCACAGTTATCTATACAACAAGATATTTTTGTACCATGCATGAATAACAAATTCAATGAAAATCGTCAGATTTAGCAGTGAAATGTTCTCAAGGAAATGGAAAACAGTCTCAAGAAACTGCTTCTGTGCTGGAATGCAGAGTTGTATCATGACAACTTCAGTTTTTTTAGGCGATGTTCCCTTTAAACAAGAGGGGAAGGGCTGCTGAAAATGAGAAGCATATCATTTCATTTAATGTGCAATTTAAAGCAAATAATTCAATATAGGAAGTGTGTATTGTGAATCCAATGTTACTTTATTTGCTCCTTGGTTAGAGTAATATAAATAGTATAACCAAATTATACTTTGTATAATCTGATTTAACAACCATCTAAATATTATGTACCATAAAAAGTGAAATTAAAAAGGATAAATCTGTGAGAATGTATATGTCAAATAAAAAAACCCCAAGAAAATGTGATTAAACAAATTAGATTATAAATTTATTTTTATGGTACTGTATAGTAAATTGATATTAGTTTAATTGATAAAAAATAAAAGGATATAATTACAATAAAAAACTAAAAACTATAAAACAAACAGATACATGTATGTTGTTCATGTGTGGTTACTAACATTTGCTCTCTAGACCACCGAGTAATTGAGGCATAGGTTTTATCCTTCCAATGCTGAATGATAAGTCAGCTAGATTTAGATAGAACAGTAAAAACCTACTTTCATTGCCATGCAAAAGGAATGTAGTTGAAAAAAATATTAATATCTCAGAAAAAGAGCCAATTTAATCTAATGGTTAAAGTATCATGCTAAAAGCCTGGAGATTGTGAATTCTAGTCCTGCTTAGGTACAAAACCAGATGGGTGACCTTGGATTGGTTGCTCTCTTTCAGCCTTACGAAGGAGGCATGGGCAAATCTCTTCTTAAAAAATATTTCCAAGAAAATGCAAGCTTATCCAGGCAGTCTCCAAGAATCAGGCACAATTGAATCAAAGGGGGGGAAATGTAGAATATTAAGTCTTGTACCACCATGGAGTTAATGCTTACAATAACAGATAGGATTTATCTTTTAGGACAAAAAAATGACCAATTCATAGGAATGTTTCATTTGGGACAAAACTGAAATTAAATATAAGTTGCATTTCTCCATGTAGATTATGAAATAATATTTAAAGACCTAATTTATTTAAAATATTAACGCTACAATTTGGTTTAGCGTAATAGAATTTTACTTTCTGACCAGTTAATTCAGCTAAACATTCTCCATTGTTTTCCTTTTCCAGTTACTACTGCGTCATAAGCAAATCATGATTACATTAACTGAACTCAGATGCTTAGCAGATGGCCAGGCATCATTTCACATCTTGAAACCGTGGTGGGATGTTTTCTGCTATTATCTTACCATGATAATGCTGCTTGTTGCTGTCCTTGCTGGGGCTCTTCAGCTCACTCAGACTAGATTGCTATGTTGTCTTCCTTGCAAGCTTGAATTTGACAATCATTGCGCAGTGCCTTGGCATCTGATTAAAAGCAACATCAATGAATCCTTCACCTCTGAAACACCAGAAATCCATCCTCTTCAAATCCAGAATTACCTTCATAGGCAGCAGTATTCTTACATTGATGCAGTGTGTTATGAGAAAGAACTTCATTGGTTTGCCAAATTTTTCCCATACTTAGTGCTTCTCCACACGTTCATTTTTGCAGCTTGCAGTAATTTCTGGCTTTACTATCCCAGCACAAGTTCAAGGCTGGAGCATTTTGTAGCCATACTTCACAAATGTTTCGATTCCCCTTGGACCACACGTGCCCTATCAGAAACAGTTGCTGAACAATCTGTGAGGACTGTGCCATGCTCCAAATCTAAAACATTTCTTCCCTCCCCAAGCAACATGACAGAACTGGAGAGCAAGAGGCAATCAATGTCCTACTCACAGACTGGACTAGAAACCGCTGGAAGAGAGAGCACTTCAAATGTTCTTGACCGAAGAGAAGGGGAACAAGCAAAGTCAATATTTGAGAAAGTGAAGCGATTCAGGGTACATGTCGAGCAGAAAGATGTCATTTATAGAGTGTATCTAAAACAGATTGTGATCAAGGTCATTGTGTTCATTTTAATAATGATTTATGTTCCGTATTATTTAACCTTTATTAACCTAGAAATTGATTGTATAGTTGATATTCGAACCTTTACTGGCTACAAGCGATACCAATGTGTTTATTCACTGGCCGAAATTTTTAAAGTGCTTGCTTCATTTTATGTTGTCCTAGTGATTTTATATGGCCTGACATGTACTTACAGTTTGTTATGGATGCTGAGAAGTTCGCTTAAACAATATTCTTTTGAGAAGCTGAGGGAGCAGAGTAATTACAGCGATATCCCTGATGTAAAAAATGACTTCGCCTTCATTCTCCACCTAGCGGATCAGTACGACCCTCTGTATTCAAAGCGCTTCTCAATATTTCTCTCCGAGGTGAGTGAAAATAAGCTGAAGCAAATTAGTCTCAATAACGAATGGTCTTTAGAGAGGCTGAAGAGCAAGCTGGTACGAAACCCTCAAGACAAAATGGAACTGCATCTTTTTATGCTTAGTGGCCTTCCAGATGACGTCTTTGAACTCACAGAGATAGAAGTTCTAACACTAGAGCTCATTCCTGAGGTTAAACTTCCGCCGGCTCTAAGTCAGCTATCCAGTCTTAAAGAACTAAATATCTATCATTCAACATTAACTGTAGAATATCCAGCACTGCATTTCCTCGAAGATAATTTAAAAATTCTGCGTCTAAAATCTGTTGACATGGGAAAGATTCCACGCTGGGTATTCTATCTGAAAAACTTACAGGAACTGTATTTGACTGGATGTTATGTGCCAGAACCCCAGAATGGCTTCTACAGTGAAGGTTTTCAAGACCTTGTAAATCTGAAAGCAATTCATTTAAAGAACAGCCTTTCCCGCATACCTCAGGTGGTTACAGACCAATTGCCTTCACTGCAGAAATTATCTATTGATAACGAGGGGAAAAAACTGTTAGTGTTGACCAACTTGAAGAAACTGTTAAACCTGAGAATCTTGGAACTGATCAGCTGTGATTTGGAGCGCATCCCTCATTCCATTTTCAGCCTAAACTATTTGCGTGAAATAGATTTAAAAGAAAATAACCTACGAACAGTAGAAGAAATTATTAGCTTTCAGCACCTTGAAAATCTTTCTTGCCTGAAGTTGTGGCACAACAAAATATCTTACATCCCTGTGCAGATCGGTACCTTAGCGAACTTGGAACAGCTCTATTTAAATCACAACAACATTAAAAAAATCCCACCACAACTCTTCCTTTGCAAAAAGCTACATCATCTGGATCTGAGTTACAATAAGCTAACCTCTATTCCTGATGAAATCCAATATTTAACAAATTTGCAGTACTTTGCTGTGACAAAGAATCATGTAAGTAGAAGCCAATACTGCCTTTCAATGAATTTTGCAATATTTATTTCAGATCCTCCTTATTGTTTCCTCTCATTTATACTGTACCCATCTTTGACTGAACTGATCTATGTTAATGGCAAGCAAATTCAGCTGATCTGATTCATCTTCGTTCAGTTGTATTGACATTCTTTCATTTATATATTCATTTACTTAAGGAGCATAGGGCACACAATAAGATCCCCTGTAAATAAGAAGTGGTGTGGCGATTCAGACATTGCTAAAATATAGTTCCCAGCATCCTTCATAGTTGGGCCATGTTGGATAGAACTGCTGATAGTTGAGATCCAGCAATATATGGAAGACCATACACCAACTTGCCTTGATGTAAATAGGATTGTACGAAGGAGTGTCTCATGGTCACATCCTTCATAGTTGGTGAGATATCTGATTTATAAGTGTGCTTATAAATGTAGATGAATTAGCTTGACAGAAATATGCAAGAATTGCTACTTAGGCAAAGATGGCTGAAACATTCTTCACACAATAATATTGTGTAAAGCACAATAATATTTGGAAGTTGCTCAGGCAAACTTTCCTCTGATTCACTGGAGTATAAGAAAGAGGGACAGCCCAATCTGATTTGCAACATTCTCTTATAACATAGCTCAATAAAATATAGTTATAATCTTTGTGTGGAGTTCATTGTCTGATCTACCTACTAATCAGTTTGGTGTAGTGGTTAAGGCCCCAGGCTAAATATCGGGAGACCATGAGGTCTCATCTTGTGCGTGAAGATAGCTGAGTGACCATGGCCAGTCCTCCTCTCTCAGTCCTATGAAAAAGAAGGCAATGACTAAAGCATTTCCAAGAAAACTGTAGGAACTTGTCTAGGCAGTTGCCAGGAGTCAAGATTCACTTGAAGGCAACAAACAGAAATTACGTAGTAACGGATGTCAAACTTGTGACATCACATTGCTGTCACCTGACCGTGTCGTTTTCTCCCTTCACGGAGCTGGAATGGGTGTGGCCTGCATGTGACGCAACCAGCTCGTGGGCTGCCAGATTGACAACCCTGATCTAGTAGGACTGACAGTTGAAGAACTAATGATGCTGTTTTAGAATGCTGGGTCTTTTTATATCATTTGAGGCTTTCATGGTCTGAGCTGATCCAAAGTCTACAATTACAGACAGACTGTGTTGGTGGTGGTGCATCACAAATTATACAAAATTCTGTGCTTGTTTTGAAAATATAAAGGATAGCATTTCCAAATCTTACTAATATTCGTTGAGAGATGATTTATAGGTGCAGAAAAGAAACAAAATATTTTTTTAAAAATGTGATGAAATCTCAATTCTCTGGTACTTACAAGAAATTCTCTTTCATTAGAAGCTTAATTTTTTTAGCAAGTGTTCCAATTTAATCTCAAATCTTAATAGCCAGTATCTGCACATTTTCTTTCTTTTTTTCCCTCCTGCCTTTGCAAAAGCCATTTTGTAAAATCAAATTACTTCCTTCTGTCTTCAGTTAGTATTCCCTGAGGAAGGCCATACGGGTAGTGATACTTGTCCGTATTTTAGAGCTTTGTAACAGACTGCTGAGTGGTTTAGTGCATTGCAGGTCTTTGTTTGCAAATAGGTTTAAAAGTGAATTAACAGGATCCAATCTGTTGGCTCTTGAAACATTACCCCAGGATGCTAGTGAATTAACAATTACATGAAATGTTGATTATTTAATGAGCCTTGGTGGCGCAGTGTTTAGAATGCAACACTGCAGGCTCCTTCTGATGATTGCCGGCTGCTTGCAGTTTGACTATTCAAATCTCACCAGACTCATGGTTGACTCAGCCTTCCATCTTTCCCAGATTGGTAAAATGAGGACCCAGACTGTTGGGGTCCAGGAACTGACTCTGCAAGCCACTTAGAGCTGTAAAGCACTGCGAATCAGTATATAAGGCTAAGTGCTATTGCTATTGTGGAATGTATTGAAAAATATACATTTGATTAATATGACATACATACTTTTGAAAGAGTAAAGAAAATGTGATTACTGTTATAATTTGAGGACATTCCTTATACTAAGTTTGCATGGTGTATTATTAAGGACCAATTTACAAATTGAAAACTTTTTATTACTTGTTTTTTCTTGTAGATTGAAGTACTTCCTGATGAATTATTCCAGTGCAAAAAGCTACAGCACCTTCTTCTGGGACATAACAGCCTAATGCACTTGTCCCCTCATGTTGGTGAGCTTTCCAACCTTGTTCATCTGGAGCTCAAAGGAAACTATCTGGAGTTACTTCCTGCTGAGCTAGAGGAATGTAATTCTTTGAAACGGAGTTGTCTAATGGTAGAGGAATGCTTGTTGAAAACACTTCCCCTTCGAGTAACAGAGCATATACAAATATGCTTGGACAAAGTTTGAGATTGAGAAAAGTTGTGTGCATGTGGACAAAATCATGGTTCAAAGAAACATAAAGACAAAAGAAGAGAAATACAGGTCTGCCCACTGACTTCAGTTTCCTGATAATAAATCAACATTAAAATCTTAAGCAGAAATATAGACCTGGCAAGTAACTACATGCATTTCATTCAAACCTGAAATTAATGTGCAGAAAATTAAGTGGTTAGTGTAATCAGTACTTAAATGGCCAAGATTGAATAACATTATTCAGGTCTAGAAAAGTTTTTTTTTCCTTTTCCTTAAATGGCAGTTCTTAAATAGTTGTAAGGACCAACTAATACATTTTTTTTCATATCTTGTTGGCACATATGTTGGCACATTTATAGAGGGAAAGAGAGACTATTCGTGAAAGCTTCTCTATATAAAATCTGTTTCAGAACTAAATGTTCACTTTAGTTTTTGAAATATAGGAGTGCTTCCCCACATAAGCATAATGAAATTTCATTGGGATGCTATGAACTATGTCCAGATTATGGCACCAAAGTTCATGCAATCCAGACTCCCAATAATTTTTGCTGCTTTAACACTGGAGTTAATTATTCTAAAGGAAAAACAACTGGACCTGATATAGGTAAGCTAAACTCAAATCCTGGAGAACTATGCAAGAGGTAAAATTCTACATGTCACTTTTTTTTTTACTATACTAATATATTGCTTGCTTTCATTAAAGGAAAAAAGGCTAACGCTTTAATTTTGAGCAACAGTAGATATGTAATATGCAATATACGTAGAAGATCTCCTTTCTTTTACAAACCTGGCTATTTTTTTTTTCTCCCCAATTTTCTGGCCCACCATACTAAAGATTTTAAAGATGTCCCTCAAGTTACAAGGAATTGTAGAAATAGCATTTTAAGCACTTAAGAATATAGAGTGTATGAAAAGCAAAATATTTAATGAAAAGCACATGAATGCACAAAATGTATATATTTATCTCTTGTTTGCAAATGTCTTTTGAAAAACTAACATAAGGAGGAACTTTCTTATAACTTCATTCTTTATTTTTCACTAAAACAGGAGGAAGATTATTTACACCTGTAAAGCTGAGTCCTAACTAATATTTTCTAACAGAGTTCTACTATAAAGAACTAGGGGAATTTCTGTGATAGCATATTTAGCATTTAGCATTTAGCAAAGGAAGACAGGAGGGGAAACTATGAAAATTGATACCTTTAACACAGTGCTTTCCTTCCTTAGCAAATTGAAGGTGAATAGACTTCAACTCTCAGAATTCTCAGCAGTGGCTAAGCTGGCTATGCAATTGTGAGAGTTGGAAGTCCATATACCTGGAAACTGCAAAAGTTGGGAAACTCTAGTTTAACAGAAACCTCTTATTAGACTGGAGTTTCTTTTGTGAATGGAAGAGCAATTCCTATTCACAGCAGAAAACTTGAGATTCAGTCCGTGGTTATTTTGAATGCATTTTCAGTCTTGTTTGGGAACATCATCTTTATTATGGCTGTGGTGCTCTATGTGTAGGGACTGGGGGTGGGTGGGATTTTGGCTTCTGTTGTAAAAAATACAGTAACTTGATCGCATGCTTTGAGAGAAAATGAATCTTTTACTTATGTATGATATAGTTTTATAAGCCACTATCTTCATCATGTGCCCAATTTTGTGGTTGAGTTAAATGAGATACTGGAAATGTTTTTTTTAATATATAAATTTTTGATTGCTTCTTTAATTGCAGCACACTTGTTTTAATGATGCCATAAATTTGAGTTGTTTATGAAGTGAAAATTTCTCAATGTTCATGTTATGTCCATCTGAAGAATTACATTCCAAAGAACTTTCAGAGTAACTCTCAGGGAACACACACATGCGTTGTTTTTTCATGGGTTTGATGCAACTCACATTGCCCTAGCTTTTTTAGTTAAAGGTACAATTTATTAAACAGGTATCTTTTTAGTAATTTTATTTACTGAAAACCCTACGTAAAAGCATAAAAAGGTCAAATTCCAACACAATATATATTTCTCCCATTCAAAATTGCAGCAATTCCAGAAAAACTAACCCAAATAGCAACATTATTATATGCATGTATATAGAGATATAGATCTAGACCACTTTGGAACAAATTGTACCAATCTTTTGGAAGCTAGCAATAGGCCTCTGGTACCTTCCACCAGTCACAAGGTAGAATAGTTCATCTCACATTTCTTGTCCCAGGGAGCTTAGACAACAAAGACTTTAAATACCATCTGACCCAAAGACCTGCTATATATCTTTCCCTCCATTCATCTCTTCCTGAGGCTAAAATGTCTCTTCTTGAGACTATTTGAAGCCAGAAAGTAGAACTGATTCTGGTAGCTCTCATTTGGGCTAGCAGATCCTGGCCATCAGTTCTACTTACCTGGTCAACTTGCCATCCATTAAACTAAGTTGTTTGCTGAGATGGGCAACTACAGAAATCAAATGAATGAATAATGAATGAACAACAAACAGATAAGTTGCCAGGCATCATCAGAGCCAAGGGGCATTCAGTCATCTTCATTCAGCTGCTTACAATTAGATGACTATATGTTGTAGTAATATATGAGAGTCACCTTGAGAAACAGAGCAAAGGGCATAATTCCCTGCCCTAGGGAATGATCAGAAAGAGACAACACAGCCCACAGCTGTATAACAGGCAGAGAAAGAAGTTCAGAAGGGACTCTCCCCAGTTTTCAGGCTCTAAAGAAAATGGTGGGAGAATTGTACTTTCAGACTTGCAAGATTCTGTTAATAAAATTGAAGTAGCTTATCTGGTCTGTTTCACATCTGGTACACCTGGGAGGGCTGACATGTTGAGTGGAACTGTCTTCCACAATAATAAAATGATCCAAAATGATCAAGAAATTCTTGAGGCGGGCTAATGCTTAGAAGCCTTCAGTCATTCCCTGTTCAAATCCATGTATGAGTTGTCCTCAGAAAACCAAATTTGGAAAGGAATGGAATTGGAAATAGTCATAATAATACAACCAGGCGGAATTCTGAAATAGATTCTAGATGAACCATCAAAACCTACCTAAATAAAACATGACTGTACAACCTCAAATAACATCCTGGTTGACTTTCAACACTTGATATTTCAGCCGCAAAGCCTTCCTCGTCTGATTTCCAAGTGAATCGAGGCATACATCAAACTAGTCTGTGAGATTCAAGATAAGTCTGCCTCACGGGGATGGCACACTCCATAAGCACAGCTAACTCAGCTGTCCTTAATACTAGTGACTCCCTGGTGCATTGGAATAGGAGATCCTTACAGAGCACCTCAACATTTGTGCCTTGGTCAAAGCATCTTTCAGGAAAAAAGTACAAAAACCAAATAATATCCAGCAAGAACTAGGGCCCCTCCAGATACTCAGATCATGTTACTTTGATATATGCTACTTTACATTAACCTGGGTCTACTATAGGAAAATGCATTGGATTTGTCATGAAGGTCCTTTTGTGGTGTAGATGGAGCATCCAGCCTGCTCAGGCACTGACAAAATCTGTAAATTGGAAGAAGTTTGAATGTCTCTCCTGTATTCTTGACATTTCAAGCTCTGTCACTCCAGAATTGGAGAAAAGAACATTCTCCTTCCATAAGAAGCAATTTCAGGCAGCTTTTGAACCTTACCACTAGTATAAGTATGAGGGAAAATACTGTATTCATTTTAACCCACACTATCTCTGCTGTAGAAAAGGGACCATTGTGTACCATTCCATGTACCATTAAAATAAGGTTTTGTTCGTTTGATTTAAGAAGAATTATCTTAATACTAAAAGATGATGAATTGTATCTTGAAAACATTTTCTAAGGTTATGATGAATCTGATGTTCCTGTTTGAAAGGAGCCTATCTTTTTACATTGTTTTTCATCAAAAATAGTGCTGAACATTTCTCCATCCCGATATTTATCTTCTAAAGAAACTTTTCCCATCTTGATGCCTTCCAAATGTTGTGGATTTCCATCTCCTGCCAACTACCATTAGCTGACAAGATAAAGACTTTGAGATCCAACACATTGGGAGGACAATGAATTAGAGAAGAATGAAATTATGTTCTGAAATAAATAGCAGGAACAAATGTAAAGAGTTCCTTTTGCATTCATAAATTGTGGTAAAGTTTTTGAAAATAATATTTCCTGATTTAGTGCTCACCTCTTGTATTTGACTACAAATAACCAATACTCTTAAGTTAATTAGTACATGCTGAATGATGGGAGTTGTAATTGATCACATTTAAAAATTACAAGCTTTACAGATAAAATGGAAACTAGTAATACTTCTGAAAATAAGACATTTTGAAAAACTTATAGGCAAGATATCGAGAGATAAGTGCATGTAATAAAACTTAAAGTAACATTTTAATATTTGTTGCAAACTATGGTTCACAAAAGGCAAGAAATTGAAAGGCTGGTAATTCTAGCCTTAACGGATGCCACAGTGTGCCTTCTGGATTTCTTTTGTGCCCCATTCCTCCAGTAGCAGAAGTGACCTATAACTACTTTTAATATCCAGTCTGTTGCTTTCCGTCATCACACTATTTATGTGTTAGAAGAAAATTCTGCTGAGAACAAATGAACTACTTGTTAAATACTCCTTCATGATTGTAGGATAAATAAGCTTAAACCATATTCGTAGATAGCACTTATTTTATACTGTACACCATGGTGGTTCGGTAACTAATGCTGCTGGGCTGTGGGAGGGCTTTGAATATGATCTTGCATACGTTGACAAATTTGTTGAGAATAAAATTTGAATAAATAATGGATAAATGGATAAACATCAGTTACCTTGTCCATGTTTAATTTCATAATTCTATTTTTTTTAATTTTTTAAAAGAGCAGGGGTTGTATACATTTATAAATAGAGAACATTTTTGTTAATTTATAAGCACTATCCAGTTTGTAAGCACTCATTTTGGATTTTTCATCTTTGCTTCTGGTTGGATAGCACGGCCTCACAGACTTTCAGAGGGCAACCTAGGGATCCTTCTAAACTCAGCAGTTCCTCATCAAAGAGCAGGTGGCAGTGATGGTGCCGGATCCATTCCTGGATCAGAAGGTCTGTCTTATGGTTAATCATTCCTTAAGTCATCTTATAATAGATTACTAATGCATTCTACATAGAGCTGTCCTTTATGACCACTCAGAAGCTTCCAAAATGCAGTAGCATAGGTGGTTATGGGAATACTTTCTATGCTCATATAACACTACTTCATAAGATGCACAGATCACTTACAAGACTGGTAGAGTTAGCATGCTTTGAGTCCCATCATCCCCTCCTTCTCAATATTTGGTTGGCTTTGTCCCTCCCTTTCCTCAAATACCAAGTGTGGGAATGGTGTGACCTATGTTTTCTCTAGTATTTTATATGTTTCTGTTGTGGTTTTATATTTTGAATGTCTTTTTAATGTGATTTTTGTGGAATCTTATTGTTAGTGAAAAACGTATGCTGCCCTGAGTCATGTGCTGAGTGGGGGAAAGGAAAGGAAAGGAAAATATTACTTTCCCTCCCCCCTTGAAATTTGCCAGATAATCTCTAGAAATTAATTGAGATTTTTTTCCCTAACAATTTGATATAACTTGTTAGAATAAAGACAGAGCTGCAAAGGATACATTAATAGATTTTATTTTCTTAGATTTTCATGGGTGTAGGTATGCAGGTCTAGGTCTATTCGGGTCTTTTCCTGTATAAGTTAATAGATTTTATATTATACATTTTTATATTTTAGACTCAAATCATACCTCTTTCAGTTTCAGAGTGACAGGCAGTTGATGCAGAAATTGTTGCACTCTGAAAACTCTAGCCAAGAAAATATTAGTAAAGTACAATTTACTGTTTATGCCATTAGGACGATTTAGTAGGACGATTGCCCAAATAAAGTATGACTTTCCTCCCACAAATATTCTGTAACATACAGCAATTTTGCAAATTCATCAGTTTGATCTCCTGCCCTCAAATGTATTGGGATGAGATATGTGCAGTATTCCTGAAATGTGTAGTTCTTAAACACCAACAAATGGTAAATAAACTCCGGAGCAGAAATACAAACATCTGTGGACAGGTTTTCCTAACAGTTGTATTGTAGTATAGCAACTGCAAATTTAAATTTGAGTTTTCTCTCTAGTATTCTGGCTTCCAAAATCATACTAAACCTATATGAACCTGTTTTAGATAAGTGGGACAAAACCCACCTGTTCCTTAGATAACACTGTGTAACAAATTTTAAAAAAATTTCTGTTTCTGGTTTCAAATTATTGATTTCTGGTTAATTGAGCAGCAAGTACGTAGAAAATAGTCGTTAG
>JAEANM010019395.1:0-12375 GCA_017656035.1 Myanophis thanlyinensis | reverse complement strand
CTCCATTCACCTCCATTCGGCCACATAGATGGACTGGCTGGAAACCCAACTGAGCCCAAGGCCTCCAGTTCATTCCTTTCCTCTCCGCTCGACTGCAAACGCCGGCTGGCTGGAAGTCCGGTGGAGGACACGGCCGCTGGGAGGGGGGACGGTCTGAAACATGGCCAATAGCCTGGCCACTGCCCCCCAATTCACTCCATTCGTCTTCACTCGGCCGCACAGACGACCGCGCAGACAAACTGGCTGAGAACCCGGCTGGAAACGAAGTCCCCAAGAGTCAGGTGGACCCCGCCATTGCGGGGACCAAGGAGAAGGCCTAAAACACGGCCGATAGTCGGGCCGCTGAGATGGACGTTGCCGATGGAGGGGCGAAGAAGGGGGCCAAGGAGGAGGTCTAAGACATGGTCGATAGCCAGGCCGCTGCCCCCCCAATTCACTCCACCTACCTCTGCCCCACTCGCCACCATGCCATGCAGCCAAGATGAACCCTGCTGCTGGAGGGGCCAAGGGGGGGCCAAGAAGGGGGCGAAGGAGGGGGTCCAGAACATGTCCGATAGCCAGGCCGTCTCCCCCGGTTCACTTCGCCTGCCTCCGCCGAACTCATTGCCATGTCAACACAGCCGAAAGGCCAGGAAACCAAAAGACGAAGGGCGAAGAACAAAGGATAAATGAGCCGAAGAGCCGAACACAAAAGCAGCAGGCCAGTGAGCTAACGATCTTTCCGCCCACTGCTTACTGTCTACCTCTTATTCACTAACTGCTTGGTGTTCTCTCGGTGTTCTTCTCTGCTGCCAAGTTAGTGTTTTCTCTGCTGCCAGGTTGGTATGAATTATTGTTGTTATTTTAGTCGGAGGAGAGACGCTCTGCTGCCAAGTTAGTGTTTTCTCTGCTGCCAGGTTGGTATGAATTATTGTTATTTTAGTCGGAGGAGAGACGCGGAGCAAAAACGCCACTGCCATCTCCTCCGCACATGCGCACATCCTTTGAAAGAACATCCACTACAAGAAGGCAAATTATCAAAATTCGATCCTGTTATTCTAGATTCTGAAGATTCAGTCTATCAACTTAGTCAAACTTTGTCACTGGGCTGCAGCTATCCATCTAATTTAATCATATTAATACATAATGAGACTCACCATATTCAATCTTTTCACCTGAAATAAGCTAAATGCAGGGTGTCAGCACAGGACTAGAGATTTTTATTTATTTGCCCAAAAAAAGTAATGCCATGCAATCAAATTTTTAAAATGTTAGTAGGTACAACTTTTTTCTGAAATTATTTACAATAAGAAATTAGAGATATCAAGCTAAAGCTTTAATAAACTCACTTATCTCTTTCTTCTAATGAATTTTTTAAAAAATAATAAAAACAAATTAAAAATAATAGATAGCTCTGTAACCACAATGAACAACTTGTGTCCCTGCCAAGCATCAAAATTGTGGGCCTCAAGGAAGAACCAGGAATTACAGTGTGGTCTTTTTAAATACTGTATAATCTAATTATACAGGAGCTATTTTATATGAGTTCCTCTCTCATGCAGCTGGGATTCCATTCCAATTAGTCATGGGTGGGCGCTATCACATATATTCCTGAAACAGAATGACTCCTTGTCAAAAGGGATAGTCAATTCCATTAAAAGAGTGTACATAATTTGGACACACTAATACAGCCTTCCATCCTTCCAAGGTGGATAAAATGAGCACCCAAATTGTTGGGGGCAATATGCTGACTCTGTAAAACTGCTTAGAGAGGGCTGTAAAGCATTATAAATAGTATACAAGTCTAAATGTATTGCTATTTGGAACATTTCAATTAGGAGTACACAATTGGAATACCTCCCCACCCAAAACCTTAACAAAAATCCCAGGGGATCTTCAAAAGTTACATTAAATCTTTGTAATTTTTAATATGAGGGAGGGGAAAATATAACATATAGTATGTCCCATTGGGTAATATTTATTGAAAGAATAACAATATGATTTATATTTACTTCTTGTTGTAGTCATGCCCATATGCTTATCCTGGGTTCATCTAATTTGGGAGATGGAGTTGCTGGCATAAGTTCAAAGCCCTAAGGCAGTCATCAACCTAAAAAATTGTACCCCTCCAATTTGAATGAATATTTGAGTCAGGCAAAAGCCATTCACAAATAGCTACTCCATCTGATAACAATATTTTGAAAGACATCTTTGTTACAAAGACAGATGGCAACTAAGCTCTCTATTTGTTTAGCCTAAGAAGCCAAAAGAGCACATTTGTATCTGATCAAATGTCTATTTTCCCATCTCACAGGAACTTTCCTTAAATTGTCCAGCCGAAACACAGAGACAGATCCTGTGTTCTTCTAGAAAACATTGTAAGAAGCAGGAACTTCAGTTGTATACCTTTAGCTATATATAAGCTAAACAATTCTCCTTGTACATGAAAAGATTTTATCCAACAAATCTAACAACTGTTGCAGACTTTTTATACAGGTAGTCCTCACTATTTGTTCAGTGACCATTTGAAATTATGATGGCACTGAACAAAGGGACTTACGACCCTGCCTCAAGTTCTGACCATTGCAATGCCTTCAGAGTCACATGATCAAAATTTGGGAACTTGACAGTGTGCCCATTTTATGACTGGGAGCACTGCAAATCCTCCCACCATGGGCTGGGAGGTCTCAGCCAGCTAGGCCAACACAGAGAGACTAAGGAGAAGCTTCTTTTCACAGGCAATACGGACCCTAAACCATAAACCATAACAACACTCAGGACTCAACAGGACTAAGCAGGAATCCCTATAAATTACCTCATTTCCTAATTTATTCTCCTAACTTATTCTCCCATCTTGTCTAAACTATTCTCTTGCTCTACCATCTATAGTTGCGGACAGTCGCATACGCATTTCATTGCATATCGTACCATGTATGACTGTGTATGTGACAAATACAATTTAATTTGATTTGATTGATTTGACAGGTGTGAAAATCTGCTGAGGGCTGGGAGGCCTCTGCCAGCTGCTCCCAGCAGAATTCAGACCTTCCCCCTCCCAGTCTGAAAGCCCTGGTGTTCTCCCTGCCCTAGATGAAACACAAAATGTTTACTTACCAAGCATATCTAAATTATATTAAAGTAACCAAAAATATTTTTACAATCCCCAAGGCCTATCACAACTTTTAAGCACCCCTAATGTTTGGAAACTGAAAGTTGAAATACTTGACATGCTCTACTGTCCCCCCACCATGCTCAGAAGGCTCAGCTGGTTAGGCCCAGCAATGCACATATCCTCCTCTCCTCATTCCAAAGGCCTGGCCTTCTTCCTGCCCCACCATGCTTAGAAGGCCTCAGAGAACTGGACTAATAACATGTGAGTCTCCTCCTCACCCTCACCACTTCAGATAGACCTGGCATTCTCCCTGGCCTACCATACCCCAGTCCACTTCCCTTTCCCTGAAATTGCTGACAGACACGCCCAACCAATGTGAGACTCAGTTAGATATCTAGCAAAGGCAATCTTCCTCAAGGCTAAACAGGCAATTGTCCTCTAGACTGGCTAGGAACAGGAAGCGTTGTTTTCTTTGGGTGAGGCAGTCATGTGGGTATCTTGCTTAACAACCACAATGACACACAACCAAAATTCCAAGTTCAATTATGGTTGTAAGTCAAAGACTTCCTGTACTCCCTAACATGTCCAATAGTCTAAACCAGGCATGTTCAACCTTTTGGCTTGCCTGGGCTCCACTGAGTGAAGAGGAATTGTCTTAGGCCACGTATAAAATATATAATATAGTTAATATTTTTGACTGGTGATAGTACCTTATCTTTATTTTTTATTCTAATCTATATTTTCCATGCCTACTCCTAATGAGAAAACATATATTGGTAAATTCTCCTTGTAAAGTAATAAAAGAACTAAGCCCTTCTCATTTTTCTTGACTAAAATACTGCTTTATATATAAAACCATGATTGCTTCATATGTAACCACAATCACAGTCATTTTCTTCCCTAATTTCATGGTTGCATTTTAATTCCCTATCACATAATCACTGACACATTATGTGCCATCAAGTCAGTGTCAACTCTTAGCTACTACATAGATTTTCTCCCTAACAATTTGTCCCTAACCTGGACCCTCAGGTCTTCCAACAGCACAGCCACCTGATAAATCCTGTTCTGGCCACAGCTGCCAAAACTTCAATGAGAAGCCACCATGAGTTTAAAAAGATTTCCAGATTGGGTACCACTCGTAACTCAGAAATACTATATCTGCCCAAATACCCACATCTATTCAGTCTGACAGTTCCTCTTTATTCAAATCCACACAGTCTCCACGCACTGGAACAGAATCTCAACTGCCTTACTTAGTCTGTGATCAAGAGATACATTTAGTTATCATTAGTATGATGAGACCACACCCAATGCAAGTGGATGACCTCACTCAGCGGTTGCATGTAGATATTGAGTAGGGGGAAAAGAGAGTAGAAGTCTACAGCACTCCACAGAGGAAGAATCTTGGGAGTAATTTTCCCCACCCACCCAAAACTACGGTATTGTACCAATCAATGTTAAACACCCAATTAAAACCATCCCTAGAGAAAAGTAGAGAAGTATCCTACAATGATGCCTGCTAGTCCATACAGCCAGCTCAGGGTACTGTAGTTGACAACATCAAAAGTCACACAGACATAAAAATGGATGCATCTCCAGGAGTTCCTTGGTAGACCAAGCTGTATCCCAGGATACAAAGGGAGAAGCTGCAAAGAGGCAATACAATCCGAAGTCCTACAACCTTCCCTTTTTCAGATAGCAATTAAGGCCTCAGCTGGACCACCCACCAAATCCTTAGGAAAAATGCCAAGCTCTCTTTGGGCCTTTAAGGGACCATTAAGTACCTGAAGGTAGAAAGGCTATTAAACAGTTCCTATCTTTCTTTTGGGAGAGAGTGTGACACCATAGAGCCAGAAGGCAATCAGAGTGATCTGCCAAAGGCAATGGATTGATAACAATGTCCCCCATTGCAAGATCGCGTCTCAACTGTCCCAAGACAAAAAATAGATACACTTTTTCCTCCCATCTTTCCCAGCATTAGAGTCTTCTCCAGAAAACTAGGTCATCACCAAATGTATCCAAAATAAGATCATTTGAACGTGGTCATTTGTGCCTTAAATGAAAACACTGGGTTGACGTATTTAATAATCTATTTTTTGCCTTCTTGGCTGTCCACAGTATTCTCAGGAGTGTTCTCCAAAAGAAAAAATTAAAAAGCTTCAATACTCTTCCTGTCCTGCTTCTTCAGTCCAACTTTCATTCCCATAGTTTCACAGAGACTGCCACTTGCACTATTTTGATCTTTGTAAGTATAGGCACATCACGGCACCTGAACATCTTTTCCAAGGCATTCATGACTATTCTCCTAAATCAGTCTGGTCTTCTTTACATATTTTCGTCCCATTTTTCCACCTGAATTCAGCAATCCTATGGATTTTCAACTATCAGAGTATTGTATCTGCATAATGCAGGTTATTGATGTTCCAATTATAAAACCACACTAATTTTCATATGATTCCCTTAATATACAGTATTTTCAGCATATAGGTTGAATAAATAATAAAGGGGATGCATAAAGACTTGCCTCACTTGTTTTCCAACCTGGGCCAGATTATTTAATCATATTTTGTGCAATATGACATTCTGTACTGTACTGTATTGTAGCCTCCTGTATCTAAGTTTCACATAAGGACAATGGAATGAGATGCCATGAAGCACATAATGATTTCCTTTTTAAGTTTTTGGCTTTCTCAATTATCCAATGTGCATTAGCAATAACGTCTTACATTTTGCATGCCTTTTTAAAAAACGGCTTGAATATCTGGCATCACTTTTACCATGTACTATAGGACTCTAATCTGCACTGAGTGATTCTAAACATTATTTTGGTAGCCTATAAATGTACCATCAAGTGCAGAAAAGCTAGAGTCCAGGCAGTTCAAAAGAATATATAGGTTAATTGCAAGCTGAAGCTCTCTACTACAATTTGAACTACTAACAGTCAAAGAAAACTGGTGGTAGATGAATAGAATAGAATAGAATAGAATAGAATTCTTTATTGGCCAAGTGTGATTGGACACACAAGGAATTTGTCTTCGGTGCAGAGTTAGCAGAATTCAAGGTGAGCTGGACTTAGTTCTCTTGTGGGTGCAAAGGGACTTGAGACTGATGATGCATTTGACACATGCACCCCTTGCGCTCAGCTAGGTCATCTCCTACAGGTACTGTAGGATAGTGTTGTAGCAAACACTAAAGCAACCAAATCACTTTGAAGATTCAGCATAATTTTGTTTGTATGCATACAAGCAATAATACTGGTATATACTGGTCCCCCAGCAAAACAACAAGCAACAGCAGAGCTTATATACCATAGGCCACTACACTGCAAAGACAAAGCAAAGAAAAAGACATACACAATGAAAATTACAGCATGGAACGTTTCAAATAAATTCATCTCTGTGACCTTATTATATTTTATTCTGTCCTATGACATTAGCATGCTAGCCATATTATCTTTAAGATATGGTCAGCAATAGAAACAATTTGGTTTACTAGGCCATAGGTTCTTGATTGAGCATTGTCCCTGTCACCACTCAAGAGCAATTCAGTTTGCTATGAAAGTTTCCTTACAAGTGCACTTTAAGCAGTTAATATGTATGGAGGGGGTGGGAGGGAAGAGGAATATCAGCAATTTGGTAGTTAACGCAGTTTGCATGTGTTTGGATGGGGGGGATACTTTTTACCATTATATACTTTGCACATTTTATTGTTTCCTTTTGTGAGTGTGTGTGTGTGTGTGTGTGTGTTGGGACATACAGTTGCTTTAGACTCTTCCAATGTGTTTGCCACTATGTTGTTCTTTAGATCTGCTGGCACAGCTTGATTAGAAGCTTAATGAATTCTTCAACTACTGCTGCCATATATTTCTGTGGGTAGGCCATCAGTTCCTGTAAGCTACCAACTTAATAATGACAGGAGTTCTGATCTAACGTCATCTCCTAGTATTAAGAGATTCTTGTAAATAAGGTATTTTCTAAAAATCTAAGATGCTGACACCTCTACTGTATAGTACTCCAATATATTTTTTCTGTCATTGGCATTCCAGTCTCCAATCACAAGCAGCAAATCATGCTAGCATGTTCTGTCAATTTCAAATTGAACGATTGTAAAACTCATCAACAACCTCTGGCTGTGCTTGCAGCATAACTGTGTACGATCATATTAAAGGGCTGTCCACAAAATTGAATTGCTATTATCTGGACACTGACTGCAATGTAATCAAATATTATTTTTGCTATACCCTTCATAATTTGTATAAGATCCAATCCCAATCCTTCTTTTCTATATTCTGAGTGATCTTCTGACTGAAAGTATCCAATCCTAGTTCATCTCAAATTGACTGATGTCTAAGGCCGTGATGGCGAACCTATGGCACAGATGCCACAGGTGGCATGCATAGCCATCTTGTTGGGCACACAAGCTGTCGGCCAACTTACCTCCAGCTGAGCATGCACATGCAATTGTGCATGCATGCATACATGATTGCAGAGACCCAGCTGTGCATGAGCACGATTGCAGCAGGAAATCCATCTGGTCTTTGGAGCTCTCCTATGCATGCACACGTGATTGCTCATGTGTGTGTGCCTATGTGCAGTGTACGTGCATTGCACTTGTGAAAGCTGCATGCATGCACAGATGTACCATCTGTTGTACATGCAGTGCATATGGAGGAACCGCACACAAGTGCGGGTGGCACGTACTTTTTGGCACTCGGTAAGTAAAAGGTTCACCACCACTGGTCTAAGGTGTCAATTCGTAGTTGTTTCCTCTTTCGTGTTCCCACTGTAATTCTGCATTTACAGCTCTAGCTTTTTTTCCCCTATATGACATCATCAAGAATTAGATGTTTCAAAGGCTTTCATCCAAACATTAATTCTCAAAAAAAAATCCCCAGGTTTCATCTTCTTTGGGAAGATTCTGAGTACTCTATATCATCGATTATTTTACATTTTCTACCAATGAATTTTTTTCCGTAAAAATATAGGAATGGTTTACCATTGTCTTCTCTTGCACAGTCTAATTGATGACTTTGCCTGTATGAACGAACCCTTTTCTCCAGCATCTTCCAATATCCCTCTTGGCCAGCACATGTGCCTGCTTGTTTTAGTTTGGTATGATCTTCAATAAAATTTATTAATTTAGTTTAATTAATTTTAAATAAAATTTAAATGTATATTTAATTGTGTTTTAAATTGGGGTTTCGTTTTAATTAATTTTAATTTCTACGGAATTTTAAAATGTTAGTTTTTAAATGATTGGCCTTATCTAATTATTTTAATTGATTTTAATTGTATATTGTGCTTCTTTTTATGGCTGTACACCACCCCGAGTCCTTGGGGAGAGGGGGCGGTATATAAATTTAATAAATAATAAATAATAATAAATAATAAATAATTCCCCTAAAACAGAAATATAAATCTTAAGAAACTTAGAGCTTCAGTTCCCTGCCCCCAGCAAATATTTGGTGCCCATTGAGAAGGACTGGGCCAGCCAATCTACAAAACAAAAGACCTTCAGCTCCAGGATGATGGCATTAAGACATGACCCTCCAGGATATAGTAGGATTATTTAGAAGCAGGGCTCACTGAATTGGCAAAATCACCTGGTGACATTGTATCACCCAGCAAGATTCAACCAAGCTTGACTCAGAAAATCTAAAAGGTCAGCTATGACCTCTGCATGGCCCCATGGGTGTCTAACTACAGCCAATAGAATACATTTATTGCACAGGAACAGGAAGCTCAAGGGCAAGGCCCAAGAGAGGGTATAAATAACCCTCACTCTCCACTCCCTGTTGTCAGCTGCCTAGGACTTCAAACCCATGTGGTCCTGTTCATCAATAAATCATCTTTCCAATCAGCCTCTATGTTTCCAGTGTCTTTCTTCCCAGTGGAAATTGAACTCAGATGGATATTTCTTGCAATACTATGTTACCAAAAGAAAATCCACCCAATTAATCTAGGGGATTAAATTTTACCCAAAATGATCACAGTCACATTATACAGTTTAACTAACTCACCTCTGTAATTTTTGAAACATTTAAACCTTATCAATTAATCAATTTTGCATACATTGTGTTCCAAGAAAAAAAGAGCTAAGGAGAAATAGTGACTGAAAAAGCCCCAGCAATTATTTAGAATCACATAGCTGTAATTCTACAACCACTGAATATCTCTGCAAAATGCCCACTTCCTGCAGGAACAACCAAGTCCTCATCAGTCAAGCTCTTACAGAGACTCACAACCAGCAGTGAAATTAAAAAGGAAATCTCCCAAAGGAATCTGTCAGGCTTAACTCTCTGAATTAACCACACAATCCCCAGATGCTCCTAAACAATACTTGAGAGACAGATAAATCAATGTTCATAAGAATCCAAACCAAGATTACCAGGAGTATTTGCATTCCATACCATGCCATTCCATGACAACCCACCCATGAATAATAATACTTTGGCACAATATCAAACAAATATTCACTTTTTTCTTTGTTACAACCCTTCAGGCATTTGAAAAGTATTATGGCATCCCGCTGAATTTTTTCTGAGAATTTTATCCACTGTATACACTGCTTATGTGTCTGATCAACATAGTGGAAACATGACTGTCAAACCATGTTTTCATAGAAGAAGCCTGAATTGAATTTGTCTTTTGTGTATCTATGTTACCCAGTTGAATTATATTCTTTTTGCAATCAGCTCGCATTCTCTTTCCTGCTTATAATTGCAAAGTCACTTTGCATTTGATTTCTTTGTGTTTATGTATCTATGTTACCTTTCATTCTATTACATTCTGCCCATTTTGATAACCTATCGAGACTATCTATATTTCATTTGGGATATCCAAGGTACACATTTTAGCTGAAATTGGCTTTAGTTTCCTTTCTTTCAAGACCCCTCTGCAAAGTCACATTGGTTTCCGCTATCTACAGTGTCACTTGGAAAACGTTGTGCACATCTTGCCTTAGCAGAGAACATTATACGCCAACAACAGTTTTACTTTTTTTCTTTCTATAATTTGTATTACAATTACTAACTAACAATAACTAAAACCAACTAATATAAAGTAGGAAAGGAAAAATTAAAAGAAAAAAGAAATAAAAGGAAAATAAAAAGTGCAAGGAAATAAAGTTGAAGAAAAATAGAATGAAAGAAAAGGTAGCTTCTGGTATTTTTCACAGTGCTGTAAATACAAAAATATTTTAACCTCTTTCTCTAATGTTACATCATATTACTCTCCTCTTTGTAATCTGTCCTTACTAATTATCAAAACCATCGATCACAAGTTCATTTTTTTATTTTTACACAAAAAGCTCATAAGAGATTTCTAGTCACCAATAAATGTAGATAATATATTTTCTCTAATAAAGAAATCCATTTATCCTTTCAGCAAAATCTGTCAACTTCGTAGCCATTCCTCCATAGTTGGTAGAACCAAATCTTTCCATCTCTTCATATAGTAAACTTAACATAAGGAATAGTATTGTTATCTATCTAGATCATGGGTGCCAAACTTTTGGGTTCCTTGGGCCGCATTGAGTATAGAGGAATTATCTTGGGCCACATATAAAATATAGTTAATGTATATAATTCACATACTAATGTAAAAAGTCTACAATTTTGTGGGGCCACATTACTAGCTGTCCAGGACCACATGTCCCCCACAGACCACAGGTTAGGCATGCCTGACCTAGATCATGTAGCACCTTGACATAAACATAGACATTAGAGCCTGACTAACAGAATATGCTGTCTGAAGCAATATTGGATGAGGCAGCCTAAACTGAGCAACCTAGGAGACCCCATGGGGCAGCAGCATTTGAAAAGATTAATTCAGGAAAAAATCAATTGCCAGTTTGAGTTTACATTTTCAGAAAAAATAAAGCTTGGAAAGATTTCTGAAAAAAAAAAAGAGATACGTGATATCTAATACCCATATGTAGGCTATATACTCCTACATTTGTGGGAAAGAGAAAGTGGTGGATGCTGTTACAATTGGCCATCTCTCTCGGATGTTTAAATATACTGTAAGATCTCTAGAAGCATTCATTCTCCTATTCTTTTACATACTGTAAAAGACTTGTATATGACCTTCATCCCGAGGAAACAATCAATAGAAAGGTCTTAGCAAAACTCAGCACTTAAATGATGTCCACACTGCAGAAGCAATTTCCAACTAGCCCTTGTATATTGTAGCACCCATGCTGACACCAGAGAGAAATGGACTGAAGAGTGAGCTTTCCATTCAGACATAAGGCATGTCTTATTTCACAGCAAAACTCCATGAAGCAAAATCTGGATTTCTTCTGAATATAGCAGCTGTGCCAGCTTCTAAGTCGACCCTTGTGTTTCTTGGTCTTGGCCATTAGGTTCTCACAGAGAGGGCAATTGAGAGAGTTCCCATGATATTAATTGTATCTTTTTCCTGTTCACTTCCTTTTGGGATGATAAATGGAGAGTCCAACAATAAGAACAGTTGATTGTGTCAGGAACTTACTAGGTCCTGGATATGAGAACATTACAGATGGACAACATCAACACTCCAATTTTGTTTTATGGTTATATATATTTTAAATGGCAGCTCCTGAAATATCAAAAACACAACTGAAAATATTGAAGAAGAGTTCAAGGAAAATAGTTCCAATACATACAGTAACATTTAGAAGGTTAGGAAGGACACATTGTTCAAGTTCTGGCAGTAAAAGCGAGGGCTGGTTTTAAGAATCAAATAGTCTGAATCAAGCCATTGCAAATGTTATTTCAGTATTTGAATGAGCCCAGACAAAGGCTTTTATCCCAGAAGCTTCTGATCTCCATCCAAGCACAGCTTCTGCTGGTTAGGTTGGATGGACGTTGTTGGGCTACTTTGGTCCCACAGCCTACTCAGCAGCAATAGACTATTTCCAAGTTAACCACTTCTTCCAAGGCAATCTTCCCAGCTATTTGGCATTCTGTGTCTTTGGTCTGTGGTGTTGGAGTTGGAGGCAGCAGTGCTGTGATCAGCTTAGTGACTATGCACTTGTTTCAGAATATGAACTGAGGACGGCAGTGATAGAAAAAAGTGATCATACTAGGCCTCAGAGACATGGCCTGGCTTCATTGGATTCTATCTTCATCCAGAGCCTGCTCTTCTTGGAAGATGTCTTTTCTGATGGCCAATAAATTAAAGTAGGAAGTGGAAATCTGTAGCTGTAAACTTGGTAGCAGCTAATACTTTCCCCTCCATTTTCACTATTGCCTCATGTTTCTTTTCTTTTTTTATTTATTTATTAAATTTTAAACATTT
>JAEANM010019394.1:0-12376 GCA_017656035.1 Myanophis thanlyinensis | reverse complement strand
AATTTTGCAGCGTTTTTTAAAAAACGTCAACAATAAAACTACATGGCTCTTGAGGCAGGCATAACCAAGGACCAAGATCAAAGTAAGTGGTATCTTGAGTTAATTTAGACCTTGGAGAATGGGAATACTATCAGTTTGCATAGGTTTGAAAAAAAAATTCTAATTTGAAGAGGTCTACTTCTCATGCTTGGTTTATGACATATTTCTTTTTTTCTAC
Source organism: Myanophis thanlyinensis (assembly GCA_017656035.1). Classification (NCBI taxonomy): domain Eukaryota; kingdom Metazoa; phylum Chordata; class Lepidosauria; order Squamata; family Homalopsidae; genus Myanophis; species Myanophis thanlyinensis. The sequence goes on along the minus strand of JAEANM010019394.1, from coordinate 12,159 downwards.
CACAAGCAAATCCGTAACACATGTTGTGGTGTTTTCAACAATACATAAGCAATAAAGGAGGAGAAGGTTTAAATCTTATTTTGCCCATTCTACTGTAGTTGTAGGAGAGAAGTTGGCTTTATAAATATAGGCTTCTCATTTAACTGCTGAAGAAAATTGCAGAACATTGAACTGTGTACTCCACAGGATCTTGTAATGTTGCCTAATTATTAGATCAGTCATAAAATGAAAGAGTATTTCATCTTTATTCCTTGTCCAGTTGCAGAAATGCTTTGATATTAATATCACAAGAATATCAAAAGAGCATGCAGAAATAACTGTGCAGGCAAAACTCTCTTTTTTTTTCATTTCAGTCCAATAGATAAATCATTCAGGTTAACTCCTTACAAGAATGTTTGACTAAGAATTCAGTTCATTCAACTTTTAAGATTGGTCTCTCTTGGATAAAATCTTAATGTAACTCTTATTTCATATGAGCAATTATAAATTCAAATTAGTTCTTCATTAAAATGATACAACTACCAAGTGAGATCCCGTATCCCTTAAAGACTTCTATACATTTTCTAAATATAGTTTTGTGCCAGTCAGTCCCAAGATGGCTACTGGGCTATGAGTGATTGAAACACATTTTGATTATGTGTTTGCAAGCAAGAAAAGAAAAGAAGAGGGCAAAACCCATACATGTACAGTCAACTGAGTGAATCTTTGAAGCAGCTGCATGAGTTCCTGGAAAGAAACAGAAGACTTGTTCTTGAGATATAAAGAAACCGTAGCATAATTTTGCCTTATTACAGAGAGTCTAAGTGCTAGTGCTATTTTTGAAGATTTTTGATTACAGTATTAAAAATAAATATACTTTTTGTGATGGTTAGCAGCATCAAATTTCTGTGCTTAGTGAGTAGACTGATTTGATCGCTCAACAGTGAGACACTGGTGAAGCAGGTACAGCACCTGCATTTTCTCCGTCACATGAGAAAAGTACATCTTCCTCCCCCTGTCCTTACCACTTTCTATAGAGGGATGATCAAGAGTATCCTGTCATATTGCATTACATCCTGGTTTGAAAACATTACTGCTTTGGACAGGAAAGTGGTGTAGAGAGTGATGAGGATGGCAGAAAAGAAAATTGGCAGCTCATTTCCTTCTATCCAGGACATGGCATATAAGCAATGCTCGAGCAGGGTCCGCAGGATTGTCTGGGACATTACACATCCCCTTTATGACTGTTTTCCTTGTTACCTTCTGGGAGGAGGCTTTGTGTGTATCTGAAGTAGAACATCCAGATTCAGCCAGAGTTTTGTTCCATATAGCATCAACCTTGTGAACTCTCAATTTTCCTCTTTCCACTATGAATTCAAAATAGACAGTTATTAATATATATGTGTATTTATATGTTAGGGTGTAGGTATGGTATGTATATAGCATGTGTCTATGTGTGTTCTCCTGACAATCTTGATCTTTAATTCATTCGGATGTTGTTATAAGATTTGGTCTCTGTCCAATTTCTCTTTTTCCCAGAAGGAAGCCTCCTTCTTTGAGGCTTTAACAAACCATTTTTATAAATCCAGAAAAAAAGTCTTTCTTCAGGTTATTCTCTTGGTTTATCATTTGTATTTCTACTTTGATTTTCAAAATTTTAGCCAACTTCTTTTCTATAAGCAGTAGAAATTCCTTATATGGGTCAGTCTCTTGGTTTACATTTGTGTTTCCACTTTAACTGCCTTATAATCCATACTTTTTTATTATTTAATATTTCTGTTCTAATATTTCTCCATTTTTTGTATGTCATAATGTTCCATGCGCATATATAAAGGCTTTGCAATGCTTGTTTGTCATACTGATAAAACCATAAGATTCTACAGTGACCTCTGATTGTCAGGTTTATCAGTTTGCTATCATTTAAAGAAGATGAGAAGTGATCTCTAAACTGAATCACCTGGCCAAACTAGCCAATTAATAATATGGAAAACTCTACAATTAACTGAAATAGCAATAAGGAGATTGAGAGGTACAACAGCTTCATGCATCATCAATGCAAAGTTGGACATGATTAATCAATAGTGGGCTGTATGGCTCATTCTTCCCCTGACATTGCCCTTTTAGATTTGCATTGTTTTATGCATATTGAGCAGTTTTGAGAAGGAGCCAAAGGAATGTTCTTCCAGTTAAGCAAAAGTATTGTTTTTTCCTCTTTTATGGAGGACTAGACAGACAGACAGACTGACTAGCCCTTTGGATTTTTGCCCAATTTAAGGTTGAATTGAAGGTTTAAGAGTTGAAAGCAACAGAATTATTATTATGTGGTAGATCATAAACACGGTTATTGTTATAAACTGTGTACAAAAATTGAGTCTGGCTTAAACAAATCCTTCCAATTCTCAACATTTGTCTTTTTGAAATATTCTTTTCTAGGTTTTCGACAAAACTTTTTCTTCATAACTTCATGCATTTTCTTTGGAGCTCATTCTACAATTCAGGTGTTATCACCCAGCTACAGCTTGCCAAGGTCATCTGGCTGTATAAGTGAAGTTTTGGGGTCTGATTGGCTACATTACCTATTAAGTCTTTTTGACTGATTTCTTCAGCAAAATTTTCTGCAGCAAGTCATACTTACATTTCTAACAATAGAAACTATCTTGCTTACAATTGTTATGTTAATTTAGTCTTTTCTTTAAACCAAATTGACTTTCTATAAATGACTACATTTTATGGTACAAGGTGAAATTTCAATATATATACAGGAGGGTATTTGCTTTTGATGTGTGGCTAGTAAAACACAAAGGTATTTAAATCAACCAAGATCCAATTAAAAGTAAGCATATGAAGGTGATAAGATTCTGTCTTAATTTGAGATTAAAAGAAAACAAAAATTTTAGCTCTGAAATTTAATTTCACACACACACACACACATATACAGTAAAATAATTATATTGCTTCAATTCCTTTGGCTGAATCCAATCAAAATAGTAGCTATGGTAGACTTTTTAAAGAGAATCAATTCTTTCAAGTTTCAGCTAATCAGTTATTTTACCACAATAACTTTTTAAAAATCTTTTCCCTCCACTTCTTTTCACCTACCGAGACATTGTGCTGAGCCAGTGCAGAAAGTTTTATAGTCCAACTTATTTTTTTTTAAATTGAAGCTGTTTTAAAATAAGCTGTTGTTAAAGTTTGACAAATCCATCATCCTCTGACCACTTGCTTTTCTGAGCTGGCAGTTAGAACGAATTGTTTACAAAGTTAGACTTTTTTTCTTTTTTCTTTTTGGAATAACAAAGAAGCTGCTGTTTGGGCATCTTTTTAAAAGCTAAGGTATGTTTGTATATGAATGCATGTAGGCATACAGTACATGTTCATCATCTCAGAGTCATTCACACAGTGAATGAAAATCATTTACAAAGCACAAGGCAAAATAAAACAAAGAACTATTTTTTAAAGTAAAAGAAAGTCATTCCGTGTGAATGCTTAAAATTTTAGAAATGAGTAGAGAAAATGAAATCTCTTCCCCAAGTACTCTGATAGGCAGGTTTGTGAGGATGATGAAAGGCATGGATTAGCGCATTCATGTTAGCCTTAGCCCAGTGGTGGAATTCAAATTTTTTTACTACTGATTTTATGGGCGTGGCTTGGTGGCTGCGGCTGCGGGATAATGTGACTGGGTGGGCAGTTTTTGTAAGCAGGGCAATAAAAATTAGGCTAGAAACAACACCAGAATATTTTTTTCCTGCCTTCCTTACAGGATTAACCCTGTAAAGTGGAAAAAAAACAAAAGGAGATTTCTTCTAGAAACCGGCTCTCTGAACTGCTTAGAAAATTTACTACTGGTTCTAGCAAACCTGCTAGAACCTGCTGAATTTCAACTCTGCCTTAGCCTTTCAAATCACTCATCCAACTTATGGGAAGAAAGTGTTGGAAAGTCCATCAAACTCCAAATTCCGACTGAATCTTTCTGAACGATTCCAAGTCTCTTGATTCATTTCAAAGCTAGAACATTTGAAGTTCATTCAAATTTCATTATCCCCATAAAGTTTTACACAGATAAAGCATTTACCACACAATTATTTCCACAGGAAATCTTTCAACTGAAAAAAGTAGACGTAAAATTTTCATAGAATAATTTCTTTGGCATTTCTCTTAACTAGTATATATTATATAGTTAAATATCCACAACTAGTATCTAGTTAAGATACCAGATACTTAACATAGGATAATAGCTTTTGGTTTGGAAAGAAAATTATTAGGTAGGCTGTCTTTAGAGTCTCCTAATTTCAGGGGAGCCTTAAAAAGTAGAACGTATGTTTAGTAGCTGTCCAGAATTATTATCAAAATATTGGTGCTAGCCCTTATTATTTTTGTTTATGAATACATTGTTTTAAACCTACTATCACCCTATACAAGTAACTTAGTTCTAACCTTGATTTTTATTCAAGAAGGTATCCACCAGGTTTTTTTTTCAAATTTCTGACACTTTTCTCTAACTTGTATACCCTGGAGGATAGAATAAAACTTTTAAAGAGCTGGAACAAAATGCTTCTTCAGAGCTCAGTGTTTGACTCAACAACTTGCTGATTTAATGATCTGTCACAAATTGTGCTGTTTTCATGTGCAGGCTTCAGCAAAGGGAGAAAACACCCATGTAATTGTCAGGCAAAGTGCAGGCATGATGTGGGTGCTTAGGGGTGAGATTTGCAAAAGTGTTGGGTGGGAAAAAACACACTGTGGAAGGAGTAGAGCATTTAGGACCAATATGGCTGCTGCAAGGCTTGTAAAAACAACAGGAAGGATTGTCTGTAGAGATGGCAACAGCCAGGCAGAGAAAAGCAACAGAGAAGAACTGGGGAAGAAGGAGAAAGAGCATATGTGTGAGTAACAGCTTACTAAAGGCTGACCAGAAGGTGTAATCTGAATCAGACAGTCTGTAATCAAATACCATATAACAACTTGAAAAATACTAAAGGAAAGGCCAGAGGTTTGGTCAGGAAGACACAAAGTTAAAACAAAGCAAAAGTCAAGAGCAGGAATTCATGAAGCACACAATAAGATGCCAACACTGTTTCCAGCAATGGAAGGCAGTCCCCACACAGTTTAAATCTCCTCCCTGTCTAGCATGCACAGTGGATATCAGTAATGAGGGACTGGGTCTGTTTTTTATATGCACAGAGATAGAAAGATACACAAATTCCCACAAATGAAGAATGGATTGTGAAACTAATAGAATTGGCAATAGATTGCAGAATGGACTACTTTGATGAAAGATAAAAAAAATTATCTCTATTTTTGGTTTTAGTTTTAGGATTTGTTATGATTATAGAATTATGGTATAGTATTACTAGATTTTATTATTAGATATTGTACTTTATTAAAGTTTATGTTTAGAATAAGTGGTTACTTTGCTATATAGTTTTAGAGTTTTTTATTGTTAAATTAGTGTATTGTTTATATAATGTTTTTGCTTTAATTTGGATTAAGAGGTTATTTTATTATATATTTGTACCTCTACTGAAGAAAGCTGAGTCAATTTTCTTTTATACTGTTTGGTCATTTCTTAACATTTCGCCCTTTGAACTCTACTTCTTTTTAATCTTTTCTGGGATTTTTTTTATCTTTCTCTGAAACTTAATACAATTGGTTCTTTTTAAAAAAAAAATCTGTGCACTGAGAGTATTGCTTCAAACCATTAGAATCAATCCCTTCCTGAAATCACATTTTCCTTATGCTTCAAGGTAATTTTTAATCGTTACTATGGTAGAGTATTTGGGTAGTTTTCATGTCGTGGCATAATAAGTTTATTTTACACTGTACAATTTGTATCATTCTTTGTAATATTGCTTTCTCTAATCCCTTGGGTTGAATTAGTTTAAAAGGTGATATTAGTGATGATTGATCCAAAGCTTTCATGAATAATCTCCTTGCTACAATGAAAATTATTAAGATGAAACCAACGACTTTAAATTTCTATTTGTCACAAATAGCATAAGTGGAAATCAAGAAAAATGAATTACCTCTTAATGTATCTTAATGTACAAATTTGGAGTTGCCTCCAACATTTTTATCACTGGGATTTGTGTATATGCTTAAATTAAATGTGAGCTTGCTATACAATTTATACATATGTACAAATTATTTATTATTATACCTTTAATTTATTATTATTATTATTATTAATATTATTATTATATCTATGTACTTCTACACAGTGGTATTAACATTTCATTAACATTAACACATGAAGTGTTAATACCACTCTATAATACCTTTGTAAGACCACACTTGGAATTTTGCATCCAGTTTTGGTCAAAAAATATGTTGAGACTCAAGAAATATGTTTGTCACAAGATTTATGTCCCACTCTATTCAATAGTTCTGGAAAGCTAGCATAAAAATACCACAAGCAACAAAAGCAAACAATAATTAAGAAAGTTAAAATTGACAGTAAAATTGAGTAAGATCCAAACTAAATATAAAAATGGGATTTAAATCCCAAATATGTAAATATAAAATATCATGTTTGCACTTAGTATTTATTATTCCAGTAGTTTTTGTTATGATTTATTAACATTAGTCATAAATAAATTGATGGAAAACACCTAGTCTTGCCAATTTGCAATTAGAGGACATATTCTTCCTGTATGGAAGAATCTCTAGCATCTGAATTGGACCAAATTATGAGCAGGATGTTGCGAATCTGTCCTTAAATTTTTAAAGGGAAATCTTTATCCTTCCCCAAGCTAAATATCTCTCTTTGCAAAGCACTAGAAAGAAACACAAGTTATTATATTTATCTAGAGTGTAAAATATTAAAATCTTTTGGAAATAAATAAGATAAATAAGAACAGTATCTAATTAAATGGCATGTATGAGAGTCCAGCAGTGGCAAAAAGTGTATTACAAACTATTAATATATTGAAAGTCAGCCCAAAGAGCCACTTTATAAATAGTGCGATAACTTCTGTTTATTCCCAAGATTAGGAGGAAGTTGCACCATTTGCTATTTTAGCAAAAGAACATATTATCAATAAAATCCAAGATCTTTTAATTAAAATCAGATTTAAAAAAAAATAGTTCTTGCTTATGCGATTGGGCAGTAGCAGGCCAGAAAATGGCTGTTTTCTAAGTTTTTGAAAATTTTCTTCAAAAATTTGAGGCTTAAGCAGTGCTCCAAATATGTAGGAATAATAGCCACACTGTATTTGTCAGGCATCATAAATCTGAAATATGACTCAAGAAAAGAGCTTTAGTTTAGTCTGCATCACTAAGCTTTTTATGAAACAAACCATCAGCTGATCATCACTCCAACCAAATCACAGTTGGGATTGCCTGGTCCTGTTAGGAGGTTCAAACCATTTACATTCATTGCTTTACCCTTCACTGTATCTAGCAGTGGTGGGCTGCTTGCTGCCTGATCATACCGGTTCAATATTTCAATAGTTGTGACAATCCATTGGCCCTGCCCATCCACCCTATCCTGTTGTATATCCCCATCATTTCTTTCTTGCTTGCTTGCTCACCCGAATCACATGGCACACCTGTTTTCTGAGCTTCTGCAGCTTTCCCACTCACCGGGGCTGCCTCTGGTAAGTTGAATTGCTGTACTTCTGAAGCCGCATGGCAGCATGGCTGGTGAAGTGCTTCTCACCGAACCGGTTGTTAAACTGGTTGCAGCCCACCATTGATACCTAGCACCTCGTGAGACAACACACCTTCTTATACTCTGATTCAAGTCTCACTTGCTGATCTAAATATAGAACAGAACAGAACAGAATAGAATTCTTTATTGGCCAAATGTGATTGGACACACAAGGAATTTGTCTTCGGTGCATATGCTCTCAGTATACATTAAAGGAAACAGTACATTTATCAGGAATCAACACTTAATGATAGTCATGGGGTACAAATAAGCAATCAAATTATACTAGGAAACAATAATCAGTATAAATCGGAAGGATACAAGCAACAAGATATAGTGGGGTGGGTGGATGATGGAATGATGAGAATAATAGTAATGCAGACTTAAAAAATAGTTAGTGTTGAGGGAATTATTTGTTTAGCAGAATGATGGCGTTCGGGGAAAAGCTGTTTTTGTGTCTAGTTGTTCTTATGTGCAGTGCCCTATAGTGTCGTTCTGAGGGTAGGAGTTGAAACAATTTCTGTCCAGGATGTGACTGGTCCTTAAATATTTTTCCAGCCCTCTTTTTGATTTGTGCAGTATACAGGTCCTCAATGGAAGGCAGGTTCGTAGTAATAGTTTTTTCTGCAGTTCTAATTATCCTCCTTAATCAGTGTCTGATTACAGAGGATAATCATTAGTCATTATCACAGGATAGTCATTATCCTGTGTCTGTCTTGTTGGGTTGCAGAACCAAACCAGACAGTTATAGAGGTACAGATGACCGACTCAATAATTGATCCAATTGATTCTCTGTAGAACTGAATCAGCAGCTCCTTGGGCAGTTTAAGCTTTCTGAGTTGGCGCAGAAAGAACATTTGTTGTTATGCTTTTTTTATGACGTTTTTGATGTTAGGTGTCCATCCATGATGTTTTTGATGTTAGGTGTCCATTTTAGGTCTTGTGATATGCTAGAACCTGGAGATTTCCCCTTGTTTAGTTTTCTTTGTTGTTTTCCCTTGGACTAAGTATGTTTCTTTCATGCAGTTTTGTTTCATTTGCTGAAACTGGTATAGCATCATTGTAAACAGCCTGAGCTTTTGATTGCAGTCAAGTCAAACTTTAAGCAGCTTCTCGACACAACAATTTTATAGAAAATCTCAATATTCTTCCAAGCCCAGCTTGGATTTCTCCAAGGAATTCAAAAATAAGGAGATCCAGTCGGTCTGTACTGTAAGAACTCATAAAATAAAATATTTTGGCACTGAAATTGATCTCTATAATGTTTTAAAATAAAGACTAATTTATAATTATTTACATTTAACATACCTTGAAATTCCAGATTCTTTGTATAGATTGTGATTAATGTAGCTGGTAAATTTTAAAAAAATATTTTTTAAATGTAAACTATCCCAACCCCTTGACAACTACACTTTAATGTTGTAGGGAAATTTTACATATAAATTACTCCAATGTATACTTTTATATTGAAAAATATATTTTGGGGTTGGGACTGATTTTTATTAAAGAAAAGTAAATGTGAATAGATTTCATTTGGTACTACAAAATCAAACAGGAGTAAAATGTCCAAATGTGCATTCATTAAGTAGATTGCTTGTAAACTTGTAGTTTTAGCTTTTCAGTTTCAGGCTTCTGTCCATTTTGTGTAGAATCTTATACCACTTGTAATCTTTAACAGCCTAAGCTGCAAAATTGAAATTCACATCTCAAATAAAGGAGGCAGGACCAAGCCCGCTCTGCCTCATAATGTAATTGTGGCTTATTCCTTTGGTGCAGATGAAATGGAAAGCAGTGTGAATTAAATCACAAAGCCATTTCCTGCAATTCTCTGCACTTTGCTTCTGGACTACTCATTTTAGTATTAACCCTGTCTAAACCTAGTTTAAAAAGAGAATTCTGTCAAAGAATTCTGACAAAGACAGCATAGTAAGGGATAGATAAAATAAACTGTTTGGCACCCCAGTCCTGTGAATTCCTAATGATGGATTCAGGTGCTAGACAAGTTTGAAATCCAAAGGGGAAGAAATTATCAAAAATATATGCTTATTATTAGCATCTTTGCTATCCATTCTTATAAAATCCATTTTCCTTCATTTTATTCTCCATCAGTAAAGAGAGATGAAGCCTCTGCGGGTGATAAAATGGGCTTTTCTCTTTTATTAAATGTTTGTATTATGTGCATCTCAGGAAATGATCAGAATCAGAAAAAAACCCTGATCAGAATAAGCAAATGTCCAAAGGTTATATATTACTTTCCCTGTGATATACTATCTAACAAGTTGATTGAGCCTGATCCATTCAGCAACCGCAGCATAATTAGATCTACCTCCAGAACTGATTATCTGTGCTAGCATTGATTTTCTGACTGCATATATATGCATGGAAATAAGATAAAAGAAATTCAATGCATTCTGGCATCTTCCTGAGTTGGAAGCAAGGAAAGAAGTTTCATCTTCAGCAGTTCTTCAATCTTTTGACCTCCAGATGTAATGATCTTCAGTCCCCATGATTCTCAGGAAGGCTTTGGCTCAGTCCTCTAGGGCAGTCTTTCTCAGTTTAGTTCTAACCGGGGACTGTGGTAACTGAAAGATAGTTTAGGTAAATATATACTGGATTCTATTTCATTTTTTTCCTGCAGATTCTGTTGTCTTGTTGATTTTCATTGTGAAACAAGGTTTCAAAGACATAAGCTCTGTTGAGGTCTAATTTTCAGTGGCAAATCCTTGAATATATATTGTCATTGTGGCACTGTGAACTTTTATGGAAAGCAACAAATAAATTTCACTTTTTTTAAAAAATCAAAAATTGCTAATAAATATTCATTCATAGACATCCATACTCACTTCTCTCTGTCTTTCTCTCTGTGTCCCCCCCCCCTGTGTGTGTGTGTCTGTTTCTCTATCTCTCTGTCTCTTTCTCTCTCTTCCTTGATCTCTACTCAGTTCTGCATGCTTTGGAATACTTGCTGGAGAGTTGGATAGTTCCACAAAGTCACCACAAATCTGACCACTACTTTGGGATGATCTACATTCAGGTCCCATTTTCCTTCATTTGCACTTACTGAGCTCTGAAAGTTATAAGGGAAAGTAGTCCGCATCAAGACCTTATTCGATGGTCTGATTGCCACAAAAAAAAGTTGGCTTGGTCACATAGTCTGAAAAGTGTATGGTCAACAATGAATGTAGCGCTTGGACTAGAACAACTTGTTCTCTAAGGAAAACTCTATATCATTTTCTCTGTACATGTATTTACATAATTCATCCTATTCTTTTGTTAAACATTCTTAAACTGTATGACCCATTTCCCAGTTTCAAATAATGCCATTAAAACCCACCCCTCACAACCTCCTCCCCCAGACCTCTGTTGTTTACACAAAAATCTCAGCTGTTGCAGTCCCAAACTGAATCTTGACTCACAAACAAGCAATTACAAATTGTTCCATTACCCCCAGGATACAGACTCCCTCATACTGTTATTTTATTTTAGGTATTAATTAGACCTGTTTGACTCCAATTGGATCCTATTTCAGAAATAAGGTTTTCTCTTATACCTTGTATCCCCTCTCCAAAATTGCTTCAAAACTGAGTAAGCAATCATTAGGGGTCAGATTGGACCATTCAGACTTGTTTACATTTCCTTTATATCATAAGAGATTGTGCAAAAATTGCTACATTGGACTTGAAAGGAGCAAAGTTCTCAATCATCTATATATTTATATATCACCTATGTATGTATTATACCTATAACATAAAAGACATATGATCATATGTGTAGAAGCTCATGTATATAATGTAATTCTGCTAGTAAGAAAAGGTTGGTTATATGTAATTATACCACAGCATAAATTTTTAAGAACATTCAGCCACTAATATTTTAATTTCTTAAAGATTATTTATTGGTTTTCCAGATTTGTTTAAGCTTATTTTATGTATATGTTAAATCTACATAAATTAAGGATCCACCAATTAAAAAAATAATTCATGAATCCATAAACTATGACTGAGAGCCTAAACTGAATCTTTTTGCTTCCAAATAATAAAAATTTTAGCCTATCATCGTGCATCCAGGTAGTCGCAATTTCCAAAGCAAAGATCTCCCTCAATCTTGTCATTTGGAATCCTTTAAGCCAAAGATCTGAAACCTGGCTTATATGTGCAATCTGTTGTTGTTAATGTATCTGGGCATTTAAAATAAAAGATCATTATTGGACAAATGTATACCTATAATCTTAGAGATGGCAGAATCTGCAGCTTTTCCTCAGGCAAAAATCTCACCAACATCACAGATAGTTCTTAAAATGAATGAAAAATACCACTTCAGACTTCATCCTACATTTTCCTCCTAGTGTTTTCCTTCACTTTTCTTAAATAAAGTGAAAATTGATCCACTAATTATGACAGGAATTAATCAAGTAGCTTTCCTCCAAGTCTAATAACATGGAGAGAGAGAGAGAGGAGCTGTTAAATTTTTAAAAAATACAAGTTAAAAGTTAAAATTAAATTAATTTTATAAAATTTAAAATTAAACCCACA
>JAEANM010019393.1:0-12376 GCA_017656035.1 Myanophis thanlyinensis | reverse complement strand
TGCACTAATAAAAACTCGTCAATTTTGTCCTGCCACCCTCCTGATTCCATGCGTTTGAGTGCCTCTTTGGCTAACTTCACAAAAATTTCCGCCAGACCATTGCTCTGTGCATGGTAAGGCGTGACCAGGGTGTGTCTGATTCCCTGGTCAGCTAGGAATATCTCAAATAAGCTATTTGTAAATTGTGGACCATTATCGGATACCAGAACATTGGGTAATCCATGGGTAGCGAACACCCGCTTTAACGCTTTGATTGTCGCTTCGGCTGTTGTGGTTTGCATTTTTACAATCTCTAACCATTTCGAAAAAGCATCAACAATAATTAGAAATGTTTGACCCTTCATTGGACCAGCATAATTGATATGGATCCTAGACCAGGGCCCCCTGGGCTTTTCCCATTCTTTATACGGGGCCGTGGGAGTGTTAGGCCTAGATTCCTGGCATGGGGAGCACACAGCCACCCACTTTTCGATAGCATCGTCCATCTTGGGCCACCACATATAGCTTCTAGCCAAAGCTTTCATCTTTACAGTGCCAGGATGCCCATCATGCAAAATCTTCAATAATTTATCCCTGAGTGCATTCAGAATAATTATTCGATTCCCCCACAGGATGCAACCCTTAAGTAATGACAATTCTTTTCTTCTTATCCAATAAGGCCGAAATTCTTCCTTCACTGGTGTTGTCAGCCACCCCCTTCCCTACCCAGCAAGAAACTTGCGCTAAAGTCTTGTCTTTGGATGAGGCTCTTGCGATGTTTGAAGCACGATCAGACCCGGGGCCATTTGGTCGATGCAAAATATGGTGCTGGCAGGGGCTGGATCCTCGACTGGGTTGGGCAGAGGGCAGTGGCTCAGTGCATCAGCGTGGGAATATCGCTTTTCCAGGGTGGTGTTGGAGCGTATAATTGTAGGCAGCCAGGAATAATGTCCAACGAGTAAAACGAGGTGACAAGATGGGTAGGTTTGTCTCCCGCTAGGATTCCCAAAAGAGGTTTGTGGTCCGTAATCAAAGTGAAATGTCTGCCATATAAATATTCATGGAACTTTTTTACCCCTGCGACCAAAGCCAATGCCTCTTTATCAATTTGACTATAATTTCGTTCAGCGGGAGATGAAGTCCGAGAATAATAAGCAATAGGGGCCTCTCTACCATTTGGGAACACGTGGCTGAGAACTGTCCCCACCCCATAAGGCGATGCATCACAGGCCAGTGTAATGGGAAGGAACGCGCTATATTGCACGAGAAACTGATTTGAAAGCAATAATTTTTTGACAGCCTGAAATGCTGTCCGTTCTTTTTGTTCCCACTTCCAAATGGCTTTTTTTTCCAGTAATCTGTGTAATGGTTCAACAACTGATGCTTTGTGCGGTAAAAATGCGCTATAGAAATTCAATAGGCCCAAAAATGCTTGCAGTTCCATTTGATTTTTTGGTTCAGGGGCTTTCTGTACAGCCTCTGTTTTTGATTTAGTGGGGTGAATGCCCTCACCATCTATCAAATAGCCCAAAAATTCCACTTTTCGTTTCCCAATTTGGCACTTGTCTTTTTTAAGACAGAGACCGGAGTCTTGTAATTTTGAAAAGACTTTACGAAGCCTTTGCGTTAACTCTTCCTTTGAAGAGGCTGATACTAATATATCATCAAAATAGGGCACTACCCCCGGTAATCCTGCCAATAACCGCTCCATCAAGCTTTGAAATAAACCCGGAGCCACACTAACACCAAATTGCAGTCGGGTACATTTAAATGCACCCCTATGGGTCACAATGGTTTGAGCTTCTGCAGTCTTGGGACAGACTGGAAGCTGTTGGTAGGCTTGTGCTAAGTCTAACTTAGCAAACAAATTTCCCTTACCTAACTGATGCAACAGGTGTTGAACCATGGGAACAGGATATGCACTTTGTTGCATCGCTTTATTAATTGTTGATTTAAAATCCCCACATAATCTAACAGAACCATCTGGTTTAACAGGTGTGACAACGGGGGTTTCCCAGGTTGCGTGTTCCACAGGTTCTAATATCCCTTGGCTCACTAACTTATCTATTTGCTCATCCACCTTGCTTTTAAGAGCAAAGGGAACTCTCCTGGGCTTAAGCCTAATAGGGGTAATTTTTGGGTCCAAATTAAACGAAATGGGTTTCCCCTTATACTTGCCCAACCTGTCGGAAAAGAGTTCAGCAAATTCTTCCAGCAGTTCTCGAAATTCTCCTGTAGACTCGGCTAGGTTAACTCGATTAACCCCTTCGATGTGTAGACCCAAAGCTTGGAACCATTCCAGTCCCAGCAGATAAGGCAGGTTTCCTTCCACCACCGTCAGATCTAGTGGGCCCTTGAAGGTTTTAAAAGTCACTGGTAGTTAGTCGACCCAATACAGGAATTCTTCGTCCCTGATAATCACTGATTATTGATGCCTGTTGCTTTAACTGCTTCTTTTTGGTTTGTGGTATCAATTGTCGTAGTTTGTCCCATGAGATGATGGTTAGGGCCGATCCTGTGTCCACTTCCATCCGAAAGCTGTTCTTATTAAGCTGTTCTTCCCTTTTAGTACTTAACTGAGTATTTCATTGGACAGAATAAAGAGAGTTGGAAAGAGCATTGGAGATCTTCTAGTCCTGCACAAGCAGGAGATCCTATGTCCAATATCTTAAAAACCTCCAGTGATGGAGTTTCTTTAATATATTGGACAGCCATTTGTCCAGAATGGTATTAGATTTCCTGATTGTGCATAGCTGTCTGGGTGATTTGCTGAGTATTTTGTACTTGACATTAACAATGAAATTGCTGCTGGCACATGCTGTGCTGTTTCAGTCCTTCAGCACACCAGCTTGAGAGAAGTACATCACATCAGTCTACAGTTACTGTTAATGCATTCTTAGTGCTTTTCGTTAAATGCAGATTATGAAGTACAGGAAGCAGTAGCACTAAGGAAAAATAATCACCTTAATGGATGTAGATTTTAGATGTAAAATCAGCCACTTTTATTATAGTACTGGATCAGTTTTTAATATTAAAAAGAAAATTTAACTAGCCTCGTTAGCTTTCCTCAAAAATGTATTTTCAAAAAATCTTGTTGTTTCCCTATTAAAAGATGGAAACGAGTCATGGTTCCGTCAGCACATGCTACATAATGCTACATTATTTTATGCATATGTCTATTCTTGTCAGACATTTGATATGGAGTCCCTGATACTCTCTAAGCTTTGTTATTTGCTTGCAGATATTTCATTACCTGACTAGTTAACATCATCATTGCTAGTGAGTGTAGGGGCAGGAATGTCAAACTCAATTTAATTGAGGGCCGCATCAGGGTTGTGTTTGACCTTGGGGGGCTGCAGTGGGCATGGCCAGGGTGGATGTGGCCAGTTCAATGTCATTCATGTCAGGGGTGCCTGTGATGGCCTGAGCACTTTGCCAGAGAAAACAGGCTCCCAAGCTCCATTTTTGGCTGTGATTGCCTCCTGTTACCAGCAAAAATGGAGCTTGGGAGTGCTGCCCACAGCTCTCATGAGCTCCATTTTTGGCTGCGATGGCTTTCTGCAACCCTCTATGAGCTAAAACAGAGCTTGGGAGGGCTACATGCAGAGGTATCATTCGCTGTTTCCAGGGTGGCCCCACGGGCCAGATCTAAGCACCCTGCAGGCCAGATCCGGTCCCCGGGCCTTTATTTATTTATTTTATTATTTTATTTATTAATTGGATTTATATACCGCTCCACTCTCCCTAAGGACTCGGGGTTGAGATTGACACCACTGGTGTAGCGTTTGCTCTCTGTTTATACAATAGGTTGTCCTGTATAGTAACTGGCCACTGGCAGGGTGATACTGTTACTGTATATATACAGTACACCATATATGCTGTATAGAAACAGGGAACAAGCCTCATGGGTAACCAAGCTCAAGAGATTACCAAGGACTTCACACTTCAAGTTGAGCTACATATATTGTCTTCTATGAGGAGCAATGATCTATTTATATACAATATACAATATTAAGCCCTATCAAAATGCCCAATACCATCTTACTGAAGAGATTAATTAATAGGCAAAAAAATGGAAACATTCCAAAGAGATCAAAGTGAAGCAGTGCCTCATCTATATTGTTTAAACTCGTTAATGGAAAAAGGTAGAATATAAATTAATAATTAATTGTGCATCCCATATACCTAAAGAAGTCCCATACAGTATTTGCAACAAATGGCAAAGGTAGCGACATGACACACATTCACAAGTAGTCATTTAGAAGCACCAGATAATAGGTAACTATGTCTTCAAATAGCTTAATATTACAGCAATTTGTTAAAGAGCAGCAGTTAAAGTAGAGCAAGTTAAATAATATTCTTCCAATCTAAGGTGAAATCAACACAGTTCATAAAAAGCTCTGACTCAAAAGTGCAATATGGAATAAGCAACACTTAGCTACAAATTACTCATTGAAAGCCCAAATGGTGCAAAGAATACTGGAAGGATTTCTTGAAATATTTAATCCAGTGTTTGGCTGGCTGAGTGGGGAAGCTTAAGTCTATACTGTATATCTTAAAATGCTTAATGTTGTAAAATACTAATTTAAACTGAGAACAAATAAATAAACAAATAAGATCTAGAATTAGTGCAAAATGCAACAACAATAACAACAAAATCCTAATTTGGAACATCAAACAGGGAACATGAAGTAGAATAAGTTAGCAGGTAGAATGATCAAGAGACTAGAATATCTTTCTCAACCACATTTGGGACTGTTGGCTTGAAATTCAGGGAGCCACAATTCCCATTATATTTGAAGGAACCAGATTTTGTGCAACTGTAATATAATTTTGTAAATGTAAAAATTTTGTAAGACTATGAATAGATAATGAGGGTTGTATGTCCAGTTTGAATCTTAGTATATAATTTGATCTCGTTTGAGAAGGGAAATTGTTTTTTAAATTTAAAGAATTATTTAAAGTGATAGCATACAATCAAGAATATGTTGCTCCATAGTTTTCACAGTATCATTATCTCTCTCTCTCTCTCTCTCTCTCTCTTATATATTCTTAAACAGTCTGATCATGAGGATTAGATCTGGAAAATGTTCCTCTGTGTGTTTTCAAAAACAGGAATATATTATAAAATGTATTCAATAAATAATAATTGTTCAATGCATGAACTAATATATTATTTACTGCACAATAGAAAGTTATCTAAACATTCATGGCTCAAGATGGCTCAGTGACATATAGCAATAGCACTTAAATCCCTTAGATTCAGTTTGCAAATTACACACAATTATCTTTGTGGTCCTTTGGAAGATAATATTAATAAAAAGTTTGCAGTCTATGGTAGTGCTGAACTTTTCTGGGCTTATCAAGATAACTACCAGTAATTGAAAACATGCATGTCATAAAATAAGGGATGGGGACACATTTTCTTAAGTGGATTAATTATGAATAAGTTAGTTGAAATGGAGCAAGAGCTTTTTGTCCTCAATATTGTTCAGAATCAGAATACAAAGTAAAAATTAATCTAATCTATAGACCCAAGATTTTTTTCCCCTAATCTGTTCTTTGCAACAAATATAGGTCTTGATTTATTTAGACTCTACCAAGCTTTCAGAAAACAAATATTGGCAGAAAACCAGCAGTGTTACAGTTTCAGGACATAACTTTCTGATATACGCATTCATAGTGTTTAGATATGGTTGTCCAACTTTTTGGCTTGGCTGAATCACATAAAGTGAAGAGGAATTGTTTTGGGTCACGTGTAAAATATATAATATAGTTAATGTATATAAACAACAAATTTACTGACATTTACTGAATTCAACAGTAAATTTACCCTGAAACTTAATATTTGAATTTTGGTCTAAATTTCTGGATTTGGAATCAAAAAGCCCATGTTCAGTGGCTGAAGCATCCATTTGACTTGGTAGAGAAGACATTATTCTATCTTTCTTTCTGCCCAAAAGCAGGTGGGAAGTGGATGAATATATTTTTGACAGGATGATGGCACAAAAATCTACCAACCTTCTGAGGATCCTAGGACACTTAAAGCTGCTTTTTAATCTCCCAAATGTGTGCTTAATGTTGGTGTCCTATCACATCTTAAATGTGGCTTAAATGTGCTGCCTTGAATACTTTAGCTCAGGGATGTCAAACTCGTGGCTTGCAGGCTAGATGTGTCACGTGCTGGCCAAGCCCACACCCAGTTTAGGAAAGGGAAAAGACAGCGCAATATGTCATATGATGATGCTGTGACAACGCAAGTTTGACACTCCTGCTTTAGGTGCTTTCTCACCATGGAGGCTTCTCTTCATTCTGTTTCTCTGTTCAGCAATACTGTAAGGCTGAAAGATACGTCTATAGGCAACCTTATATAAAAAAGCAATCTTTTCAAGTCTGTATTCTTCTTAAGCATTTTATTTATTTGACCCACATCTTTAAATGAAATGAAATGAAGTTACTTTCAGCTATAATTACTCTATTGATAGCTCACTCCTTTCAAAATTCAGTCATACCCCATAGCATTGCTATTCTTTACACAATCCAAATGACTATACAGTAGAAAAATATATAATGAAAATTTATATATACAAAAGTTGCCTGTATATGCAATCACTTCCTCATCAGTGTCACCCAATTAATATCATTTTCTTCTGTGATGTTCAGTCCTAAAGCACTCAAACAGTTCATACTCAACCTAGTTTTCTTTTTTTTTCATGAGAATAACCATTCTATGACTCTTAGATGCTACTGAACCCAAGTCTCTTACTATACATCTGAGGATAAAGATTTCCCAACGTTTTGAATAAAAATATTTTGTATTTTTATATGTTCCCATGTATTTTAATGCCTCCTTTCCCAGGTCCCCTAATGCAATAATTAGGAAGTATCAATATCTCATTTGCCTGTGACATTTCATGTTCTTTACAGTATCATCTAAAGTACTTTTACTTAATTTCAATATAATCTTCAAATTCATTCCATTGAGTTTCTACCCCCAATGATTAAGCTTTTTCTTGAGTCCAATAGTTTTGTTTGCTTGCAGTAAAAATTTCTACCTTGAATTTTGTGAAGAAATTTAGAAGTGACCCTCTTTGATTTTAATTTCAATCTTTTATTTTCCCCTCAATAAATAAAATTTGTAAATTATGGTCCATCATAAATATGAAGCAGCTTTGATAAAACAGAATTTACATTATCTGAAATATTTCTATTATGACTTGTACCTTTGTCTACTCTTCATTAGTGTTTTAAAACATTTGTTAAAGCTTCCTGCGATGCAGATACACTTGTCACTATTCCATAAACATGTAATTCTCCTGTAATGTTTAGTCTCATCAAATCCTCAGGATTCATTTTGTAAAGCTGCTGTTGAATAGCTGATTCTCTCAACCCCAAAGTTGATTTAAGATATGCGCACAAAATCTGATGACATTATGAGGAAGATTTATAAAAACAGAAAATATCCTTGCCTCCATCTGTAACCAGGCCTTATATAGATTCATATAGATATATAGATATGTATGTATACATATGGAAATGATTTATTCCCCCGCCCCAACAAGATATGCCAAATATTTGTGCAGATTAAGGGTCTTCATCCATCAATGGAATTTCTAGAAAATAAAAGAAAGAATTAATGGGCTTTAATTGTGAACTGTCAACTGTCCTGCAATTTTATTGTGTTATAACATATCAGCAATGATCCTGCCAGTTCTTAAGATAATTCAGTTATGCAGGAATTCAGGCAATCTTTTGTATTTATTCTCTGCACAGTTACTTGTATAATCAGAATCAATTCAATTAGTTCAAGGCACTTTAGAAACAGCTGTGCGATGAAGCAGTTTTCTGGCTAATGCGTCTTATGGCAGATGAATTCTTATAGCTTAAATTTGGCATACAGGTAGTCCACATTTAATGACCACAAATCAGTCATTAAGAAAAAGGCTTGACTGTGCGTATTATCTTATTTCAGTTTTCTTTTGTGTTTCAGACTTTTGAAGGTCATAAATGTAAAGACTAACTATAAAGCTACTTTTTTTGGCACTGTTGTAAGTAAGAATGGTCATTATACAAGGCAGTCACTAAACAAAGACCACTTATATTATATATTATATATTTCAGATGAATTTGGGTCATTTGAATCATTAGGGCACTACATTGTCCGCTTAATTTTGTTGCATTCTGCTTTGTTCCAGAATGTAGATTTCAAGATTAAAATATGTTAGGGCTTTTAGAGTAATTCTGTGTCTTTAGAGAAATTGGATATGTCGCTGCCCTGATTTGTTTGTAAAAATAACAAAGGCTGAATACAAATAAATAAACAAACAAATAAATAAATAAGCAAATAAAGAAAAATATAAGCAAATAAACTCTACAGTTTCAGGAATCGAATGTTGTGTGCTAATTGGAACACATTGTGAATGATTAACCAAAGATTTGCAAGATTTGCTTCCCAAAACTTATTTTATTCCCGGAATGGCTGGAGAAGTTTGATTTAGAAGAAGAGAATATCCTGGAGAACCCTCAATTCCTGGAATGGTAAGTTTTGCGTAATTTCACTATTTCACTTATAATAAATTACAAAAGTTAATTTTCTAATTTTTGATGTTGTAGAATGGGTGTCAAACTCGCGTCGTCACATGATGTATCACAACTTTTTTCCCCTTTGCTAAATCGGGCATGGGCATGGGCAGTATGTGATGCATCCAGCCCAAGGGTTGTGAGTTTGACACCCCTGTTGTAAAAGATGCTGTTAGACTATAGCACAAATTATATTCAACATATTAGCTCACTGAAATGCACATATTGGTATTAAGAAAATCCATGCTTAGCATGAATTTTATAGGATCTTGAAATATTAACTGGATAATTTGAATGCTATGATTAAAAAAAAATACTTTGGGTGTAACTAGAATATCAGCATGACTTCTTTTTTCAGCCTGCTCCACTTCAAACAAATTTAAAAGTTATAAAACCAAATACCAGAATTGTCTTTAGTCACCTAAATCGAATAGAAGAGAATATCTGTAGCTTAGGATTGAACTATGGATCTATCATTTTCCCCTTGAGGATATCTATGGAATTTAGATATGGTGCATGGTGCTCCCCAAGCTTAGTTGTTTTCTGGCAGATATTTCATCGCCCAGCTAAGTAACATCCTCAGTGCTAGGTTTTTGCCTTGAGGTTTTCTGTGGTGTGCTATTATTTGGTAAACAGTGGAACAGCTGTTTAAGAGACTGAACAACCATTTGTCTAAAATGATGTAAGGTTTCCTGCCTGAGCAAGGGGTTGGACTAAAAGACCTCCAAGGTCCCTTCCAACTCTGTTATTGTATTTTTTAATCTGAGATACGCTTCCATGATCATTAGCAGTATCATTTTTCACCCACTTTCTTGGGCTATTTTCCACCCCAGTACTGATATTACCTAGTTGGGTAATGAAACGTCTGCAAGAAAAATAACCAAATTCAGAGAGCACCAAGGACTTCACCTAAATTCCACAGATATCCTCAAGGGGGAAGTGATATAGGTGACTGCAGCCCTGACTTTTGCTGTAAATTTGCTCATGTAACCCCAAAATGAGCATCTTAGATGCTAAAAAGCTCTCCCACGACATCTCCTATTTTTATAAAAATGCAGCCCTTTTCTGGAAAATAATTTATCTGATTGTTTACCTACAATCTGAAAAGTTTTAAGGTGTGAAACATTTTGAATTCAAGTGGGTTTTAAATCTCTTTCTCCTGACATTCCATTTTGTTCTGAGTGTTCCAACATCTCTTGATGGTATTTAAAAACACTCCTCCAAGAAATGGAGTCTTAATTAATAAGACAGCAGGCACAGATTCCATCTCATCATGGAGAAAATATATGTGATTGTTAAGAATCAACCACAACCTGATCAAGTTCTCAAAAAAATCAGAATGAACTATACTGTACAATAAGTATAGTATTGTACAATAGGAAGTTGGACTAGAAGGCCTCCAAGGTGCCTTCCAACTTTTGTTATTGGTAGCATGTAATTAATCATCAATCAATTGGTTCCCTCTCTATTGGCATTGGCTGAGACAGACACAGTGGGGAGAGACTAAACATGGGCTTTATAGTATGTTCACTGAGGGTCCTTTGTGCACACAGAAAATAGATTGCTACATTCCAGAGTTAAAATTATCATTGTTTTAAATGCCTTGTTACATGGAAATTAAAGATTATGGACTGTAACAAAAATGGCAACCTACCTGCAAAGAAAACCCAGCAAACACACACAAAATATACAGTAAGGCTAAGTATTCCTATGCTATTCAGCCACACAGTGTCACTTTGGATAGTGAGACAGGTGTCATATAAATATAATAAATAAATATTTAGCTTCAATACTGAATTATTGATTTTTGGATTTTCTTGAGTTTTAAAGAACTCAACATAAAATTACTTTTTTCATTCTATCAAAATACTTTTTTTTTAAATTCTGTGTTTGGAACATTTCAAAAATTTGGGGCACTCACCCTCAAAACTTCAAATATGCACATGACCAAAAAGATTGGAGGTTTTGGAATATGGGCTCATGAAATAGCCATATATGGCTATCTTCATATTCTACACCTAGAAAACTATTTAAGTTCCCTAATTATTTATTGATTCTATGCATAAATTAACTGTCTATGAAAACTAAACAGAGTCTCCAACAAATATTCAGGAACTCTGTCACAACAAAAACATTAACAACGATAAATTTAATTGACATATAGTATTGATTATGAACAATAGTACTCGCTTTGCTTGTCCTGATTTTTTGAGATGAATCAGAATTGCACCTTATAACAGACAGAAATCAATTATTAATAAAAGTATTTCAGGAACACAATCGGACATTTAGACTCTGAATGGCATTCATTTACTGGTGTCCTTCAATTAACATTGTATGATGAAGCATACCCACCATCCACCAGTTCATTTCCTGTCAATAAAGGACGGATATATGCTTGCTGGATCAGCAGTAAAATTTGGCTTGTAAAGAAGCACTGCTAGAAAAAAATGGGGTGGCGGGGGGAGAGAAAGAAGCGAGAACAAAGAGACAGACCACGGATCTGAGGATTGTTTGCTTCTCCCAAACACAATCTCATGGCTTTTCCATATGAAAAAAACTGATGCTAAAATAATCCTACATAAGGTTCAACATTCAAAATTACCATCAGCAATATCAATGCTTGGGCTGGTTGATGCTACTTCTTCAGTGGTGCTGTTGATAACATCAGTTCTATCTGAGACAGGATGAGCTCCCATCTGACATGCAGAAGATGTGTATAAACTCTGGAGAAGTTCTGAAGAGCCTGAAATGCTGTCACAGGTGTCAAATTCAGCTGGCAACCTGTTCAAATCATCTGGTCCAGGATAAGCTGGAGGATTCTGATCATCGGCATGAAAAATATATCCCTGGCCTGCAGGGGGCGAACATCCTGATGCCAACTCATTTATGCCACTACTCACAGCTTCATCATAAGAAGGAAGCATGACAGGAACACCATCCACCACCACAAAGTCTGGGCCACTGCTGCAATTCTCTTGAGTATCTCTAGATCAGGGGAAAAAAGAGAATGTATATGTATAAAATGTTGTGAATGGTTAAACATCCTTTACCAGAAACATTTTCAAGAACAAAATTTTAAGTCATTTGAAATGCAGTTATTGTTGGATACTGCCCAACGCTCAAGTCTGTAAAGGTCCTTCTGAATCTTGAGTCTATCTATCTTCCAAAGTGTTAACAATACCCCCTCCCACAGCTTGGTGTCATCTACAAATCTGATGAGTTATAATTTTATCTCCTTGTCTAGATCATTTATGAAGATATCGAACAGTACTGGGCCTCCAAGACTGAATCTTGAGGTACCCCATTGCAAGCTTCCCTTCCTGTAGATGTAGTTCCATTAAGGACTATACACTGGGTATGGATGGTCAGCCAACTGCAAATCCATCTGGTGGTGGTACTGTCTATTACACATATTATCAAGATAGAAAAATGTAGAAAGTAGCAGGCTGTCATCTACTTGTCAAAAGCTTTAGTGAAGTCCAAGAATACTATGCAATTCAAGGTGTTGGTTCTCATCTTTAAAGCGCTCTATGGCTTGGGACCCGGGTACTTACGGAACCGCCTGTTGCCACCATCAGCCTCCAGCCGACCAGTGCGTTCCCACAGGGTTGGCCTCCTTGGGGTTCCATTGTCTGGACGATGTCGTCTGACAACCCCAAGGGTACGGGCCTTCTCTGTGGCAGCACCCACCCTGTGGAATGAACTTCCCCTGGAGATTCGTACTATTAGGGATCTCTGGGGTTTCCGACGTGCCCTGAAAACCCATTTATTTCAACGAGCCGGCCTGGCCTGATACCTGAGGGTTAATTAATTT